>ML837471.1:25666-54489 GCA_009831015.1 Picea engelmannii | reverse complement strand
CTACAACCACTTGGTTGTTATAACAATTCTATGAAAACACTATCTAACAACCCTCTTTTACCATCAAAGTTTGTGCTTGAATATTGGAAAGTTATCTATTGATTTAGTGCTTCATTGTCCAACAACTAATTGATCATTTTGATGGTTAAATCTGCAGTAACTAGCTCTTATTCTTGTTGATATATATTCTTTTTTATTGGTGCAATATAGGACAACAGGCTTCACTTTCTTTTCCACTTGATTTTTGGGCTTGCATCTATCTTGATGATGGTGAATGGTTGCCAAAAACTTGAGTACCTGCACCAAAGTGTTACACCTTCCTGAGACAAGACTCATTTCCAAGACAACTCCCACTTCTTATCTTGACATATAGGGGCGTCACCTTCCATTACTCCACTTTCCATATCATTTCCTCCTAGGGTCACCCAGGATTCCCCCCTTGTGTAGGATTTCTCCTTCACTAAAGCGAGGGGAGTACCTATCTATGGTGACAGTGGGTAGGTATTCCCATAGTTCTCGCCATCTTGTCGATTGAGTCGGGCTTTTCCCAACCTACAATTTGTGTGATAGCGGGACTTACAAGTTGAGGTGGAGTTGGTGGGCTATCACCACCTCCTCAAGGGCTATTTCGTCTCCTCTCAACATTTGAATGAAATTGATCTTTCCCATATCCTATCGAAGGTGGTGGACTCAAAACTAAAGGAAACTAAGGAGAAAGGTGGAGAGGAGGATATTGTTTCTAAATAAGTTATCCTTGAAGTTGGTGTTAAGGTGGATGAGAAGGAAGGATGAGGATGACCCCTTCATGATGAAGAAACATTGGTTAAGGGAAAGAAGAGGAAGTTGAAGTGTGTTAAATCGATATCAAAAGGGATGAAGCTAATTATGAGGTAGGATGTAGTGATGGAGCAGATCCAGTTCTAGCAAACAATAGTGTGGTAAAAACTCCAGTGGAAAAAATACATGGCATGTAATTTCACATAAATCCATGAGCATGTGGGTTAGGAAGGTATGAAAACAACAAGTATGATATGCCCTTTTTTTCCATTTTCTAACTAGAGGTTGGATTACTTTTGTTTTCTAGTCAACCAAAGACAAGGATAATATTCTAAAGGGGAGATGGTATTGGGATAGATTTATGATGTCCCCTGAGAATTGGGCTACATCGTTTGATCTATGTGAGAAAGGGTCGATATCTAACCTTTTTGGGTGAAAATTCATTCTCTCTTGTTGGAGTTTTGGATGGAAAGGACTTTAACGTTGATAGGAAATAAGTTGGGAAGGATGTTGGATATACATAGAAAAACTTGGTTTCTAGATAAGACTTCTATGGAAAAGCTCTATGTGGAGATGAATATGTGGGATACGCTGCCATATGGTATTGATATTTGGGTGGGCAATAGATCTCATTGTGTGGAGATTGATTGTGAAGATTCCTTTCAGGTGCTCCGTTTTTCATATGTAATCCCAAGATAGCATGCCCCGAGGAGGAGTTGCTCAATGATGAAGACATTGTGGAAGAGTGGATGGAAGAGGATTTAGTGGACATTAAGTAGGAGGGTATTAAAGGAAATATGGAGAGAAATCCATCCTCGAAATGCGAGTTAAAATCTAGGGGACCCTCTTCCAATATTATTTATAAGATTTTACAAGAAATAGCTAGATCAAGAAAGCATCTTTGGAGCCCCCTCCCTTAGTGGACTTCGATCACATAGAAGAGTTAGAGGAGGTCATGAAGTTGAAGATTTTATAGAAAGACAAAATATCCCTCTTGAGGTGTGGACATACAAGGAGAATTTTACGGGAAAAAAGGCATAGGAGAATCTATCCTTGCAGTTAAAAGATGATGTTTGACTGAGGGGGGGGGGGGAATCCATTCCAAGGAAGAAGGAGGTCAGAATCAAATGATGGCATTAGTATTATGTATTCTTTTGATGATGAATTTATTACTACATTAAATAATAAATATCACCTAAGATTGGCCAAGAAGGGGATAGTAATAGAGGAAGAGGGAGTGGAAGGTGGTATTGGCATGGACCATAGTATAAGCCAAGGGGTACTTGGTAGAAAATGTTATCTTTCTCAAGCAATGAAACAAGATGACAGAGAGGCATTATATGGTAAAAGAATGACTATTCAAAGGGCCTTTGGAGTAGGCAAAGCCCATTATAAGGTTATAAAATGATTGTGCTCTCTTATAATATAAGAAGCATAAGGAGTGCCCACAAAAGAAATTCCCTATAGAGGTTGGTTGTAGCTAACAATCTAAAGGTGATATTGATTTAGGAATCAATCTTAGAGGCCAACAAGGTAAAATATTTTTTAATTTCTATCCTACCTAGGTGGAATTTTTAAGCTTTGAGTATTGTAGGGAAATATAGGGGTAAAACCCTGCAATTAAGGAATGTCTCTTTTCTTCATTATGTTGTTTGTGTGGAGTTTCACCCAAAGTTAAATAAATTCTTTGATTTTATCAATGTCCATGGTCCTTTCATGGAAAGGGAAGTTTTATGGGACTCTTTCTTTGTGAGTATGGAATTAAGGAAGGATAATGCAATGGTGGGATGGGCATGAATTATATCTTGAGACAAGGAGAGGTGTGGGGGAATGTTGGAAGAATAGATCCTTTGGCAGATTTCCTATTTTGAGAGATTGATGATGTGGGGCTTTGTGAAATAGAACCTTTAGTTTTGAAACTAACATGGAGGAACAAAAATGTTATGGATGGAGCCATATCCAAGATATTAGATAGGTTTCTAGTTGTAGAGAAAATTGTTGATTGTATGGGAAGCATTAGATCTTGGATAGGTGAAGGAGGGACATATGATCATGTTCCTATCTTTTTGCAAGTGGAGTCGTTTATCCCAAAACCCCCTGGTCATTTCAAATTCAACTCACACTGACTTGAGGATGTTGAGTTCAAGGAAATGGTTAAGAATGAATGAAGACACCATGATAGCTAATAGGAGGACTCTACAATGTATCAACATGGTGATAATCTTAAGAGAATAAAAAGGTTCATTGTAGAATGGGCAAAGGAAAAATTTAAGGATTCTCAAGATTATATTTGGAATTTAGAAGAAGATACGACAAATTTTTTTAATCCTAATTTGAATGGTTTTTTCAGCGAAGAAGAGTGGAAAAATATAAGACAAAAGGAAACTGCTAAAAAAGATCTTTTAGATCTGGAAGAATCAAACTAGCGACAAAAGAGTAGAGCGACATGGATAGATCAAGATGACAAAAACATTCATTTTTTTCATAATTATGCTAAGATGAGAAAAATATAAACACAATATAGAGTATAAAGGATGAGAGAGGGGAGAAAGTCCACAATTTTAGGGATATGGTAGAGGTGTAATTCAATCGCATCAAGACTCTATTCAAGGAAACCCCCTCATTCCAACATAACAAAGGTAGTTCAGATGACAACTTTCTTTCTTACTTTTGTGGTCCATGATCATAATAGGTCTCTCATGAAGGAGATCACAATGGATGAAGTACATGTTGTTATTAAATATTTCAAGAAAGATAAGAGCCCAAGCCTTGATGGATGGTCAATAGAATTATTTAAAGGCTTTATAGAATTGGTGGGTAAGTATTTATTGCTAGTTGTTGAGGAACACAAAAAAATAAATTGGTAAGCTTATGGGGCAATTAATTCTACTTTTTAGCATTGATTACAAAAAAAAATGTCATGTTTTGTGAGGATTTTAGGCCTATTGCTCTATGTAATATTGTGGGTAAAATAGAAATAAGGATTAAAAACATATAACATTCACTAAGAGATAAATGGCTTTGCTAAAATCATTTTTTGAAAATTCAAAAGGTGAAGTAATGTCATCATTAATGACTTTGAAAAGCAAGCCTCTAAGTGGCATGAAAAATGTGGGACCTAAAGTGGTCCATTAAGTTTTCCATACCACCTTTTTAACCCACCAAATATCTTGCCCCATTGTCTTCAAACGTCTTCATAAGGCAATCAAGCATTCACATGAAAAGAGGGCACTAAAATCCTTCTAAGCTTCACTAATAGTAGGATTTCCAAGTAAAATTACTACAATACACTAAAATTTTTCAAAAGCATCATGTAGTAACCCTCAAGGGCTCCAAAGATGGCAGAAAACTCCCCTATTAATTGGCAAAAGCAACTTGAAACTTATTTAAAATTTTGTCTCTTGCTAAGTATGACATAAAATAAGTTATGAAGGACTCCAACGAAACAAAAATTTACCTAGAAAATGAGCTCAGATGATTGTGAAAATTGGGTGGTGTCAATTTTATTGGGTGTTTTACAAAACCTGTAAGTTATTTTCCAAGATTCTATTGTATGATGCATCAATTGGAGGGTTAAAATTTGGGTCTTTCATAGGCTTCTGATCAATTATGAAGGCTTCCAAAAACAAACCGATCTAACTCAACAAAGTTACTCATATTGTAACAAGAAATGTATATGGCATTTTCACAAGATTTTGTATACAACCCAAGAGTTATTTTCCCATATTTTAATGTATTTAGGAATTTTACACTCTTGAAGTTTGGGTTGTTTGTGGGTCTAACCTTAAAAAGAGTGACAAGAGATTCAAAATAACCTCAATTTGACATAACAAAACAACTCACAAATTAGTGAGAATTTTGTTGTAGCAATTTCATGGGGTGGTCTCTAAATCTGAAAAGTTATTTTTCTTGTTGAGTGATGTTTTAGAATTATGACACCTTGAAGTTTAGGTCTCTATTGGTTTGGGGTTCAGGTTTTGTGATGGCTTAAGGAAACCTTTAGAAAAAACACCTTTTGGACCCTCAAAAGAGCTTAGACTATTACGAAACTTAGTTGTTGCAATTTCATGGGATTATACCCAAAAACCACAACGAATTTTGGGATATTCATACCCTAAGTAACTCAAATATGGCATCCTTCCTTTGGTTTCCAAGCCGATTTGCAATTTCAATTTGAATATGGATCACTAACAGGTTAAAGGGGCCAAATTTGGAATTTTTTTCCACCCACTTAACTTACTTACTACTCTTTATTGTGACAATAACTCTGAGTCTAATCACACACAATTCCTCTTTATCGAAGATGAATTTTGGAAAGGTTAGTTGGAACAACTTTCCCACTACCTTGGAAAGCTGAAAAACGGAAATTTCATGTTTTTCTCAAATTAGATTTTGGCTCAATGGTTCAGGGATACAATCATGGACGATGGAGTAAAAGAAGTGTTGAGGTATACTAGAGGAACTAAATGTTGAGAAGGAAGCTTTAAGAAATCAAATGAATTCTAAAAATAAAATATTTAGGACAATGAGTGACAGATAATATAAATACTTAGTGTAGTGGAAGGTAGGTTATAAGAAGTAATACACATATTCTTGAGGTTGAGTATTAGAAAATTTGCAAGGCGAAGTATGTAGGTGATACAAAGATGGCATAAGGATCTGTGATATTTTTTTTAGAAGGGACAGTTTGCATGAGAGCATCCAACACGTGTCTATGTATGAGCATAGGTAGCACACGATAGGAATGTGCAACTAAAGAAAAAATGGTAGAAGGAAGTGTAAGTATAAAAATGCAAGCATGACAAGAGTTTCTTACATAGAGACACCAAGATGCAACATACAATTTTGGTGCAAAGAAATAAAATGTTGAACAATTAAGGATGGGTGCATTGATGATGTTGGTAATGAATGAAACAAAGCTAGACAAGAATGACAAGGATCACAAAAAACAATGCAACAAGGAGCAATTCAAGTGGTGCAATGGAGAACAAGACAACACAACACGAGAGTAAGAGAACATATCAAAAAAAGATGAAAGGTCGCAACAAATTGGGAATTTGAAGTAGACACCCAAAGGAGGATTTGAATAATTGCATGAGGAATTAAAGTGTTGAAGAGAAAGATAAGAAGTCAACTAGGATCAATAAATAAGAGGGTAGGCATCATAATTAAGAACATGTAGTTATATCAAATTTAGATAGAGAGTAAGTATTAAAGAGTCAACACATTGTCTATTAGTAAGGAGAGGACCAAGAGCTCCATGATTATATCAATGATATATGTACTTGAACATGCATATATCTATAAACACTTGTCCATCACCAAGTAATCTATTTTTTCATTGTTATGCATGATTGAATGCTCAAGTGAATGTTAGTTAGTGCATTTTATGTGTGATCGCTATGTGCAGATCATTGTGCAAATTAATGATATTTGGACACATGACACCCTTGCTTTCATCACAATTCATCACAATGAATACAATTATCTCACTCAAGCATATTATTGCTTTTCCCAAGATAGTGATGACAAAATGATGTAAGAATGGAGTAATCTTTGTAAAATATATGGAAATGATTACCACTGGAATGAGAGGGGAGTTATGACATGATAAGTGGAGAGAGAAAGAGACAAAGCTAGGGCCATGTGACACTCATTCAACTCATTCCTTGTGATTAATAAATAGTGGCATGATCACATAAAGCATTGAGGAATATTTGGGCACCTCAATCCCATGAACACAAATTATCAACCTACTCTTGTCCATACTCTACATATACCCCCATTTGTTGGTTCAATGGGTGATCATTTGACCACATTGTTGTTCCTCAACATACTTTTAGTTAAATTCTTCATAAAATTGGGAGCAAAGGGGAATGCACTACTCCTACTATTGATGGGAATTCCAAACCAAGCATAAATATTTAGAGAATGGAACATATATTAGTTGATAGACTAGCGGATGGATTCCTAATACTAGTGAGTAGACTAGCGGAGGATCTACCCATACCAATGAGGTAGGACTAGTTGAGGGTTTTCTTATACTGGCGTATAATACTAGTATATGGTGATGACCCACACTAGCACATGAGTTAGTAGAGGGTATTTGTTGTAACTCTTGTACTAATGTAGACTAGCAAAGGGTTCATAGCTACTCTATTTGCTTATCGTCCTTGTCTAGTTTCAATCCTACAACATTGCCTTTGGGGATTTCAAAGAGTAGACATGTAGGCAACCTTGCCATTGTCACCACATACCTCAGTTAAAGGATGAAATATTAGTTGGATGCCTATATTTAGGTAGTGAATGCTCAAGTGGAAGCCATTTATCCATGTTCAAAATTATGCTAAGAAAAGTATCTTTTTTATATTTTTATGGTATAGTCTATGACATGATTATGTGTTCTCAACTATAGTTTTGAAAGTTGTTATGAACATGATTATGGACATTCGTATACTATATTATCCATACATGCTATTATGGGCAGTCATGAAAAACTTGTAACCTTTCTCCTTGAGGGATCATCCGAATTTTAAATGGAAGAGTGAGAAGAGGCTTGTTTTCCAAGAATAATGCACACAAATAAGAAAAACACAACTTCTCTTCTTTATAATAACACCAACACATCAAAATACATCATCTAATAGTTCCATGTACATTGAAATAATGGAAAAGGTTTAAAAGCGTATGGTTTTTCCAGTTGTGATAAAGCAGTGGAGTTAAAGAGGAAATTGCATGTCTTAACTTAGGAAACATCTTCACTTCCAATGCATGGCATTCTCCAAATAAAGCCTATAAATACAAGTATATCTCAAGAGTTCCATGAGTTCAATGAATGTAAGGTTATGATACATGTGCAATTAGGGATTCAATCATTTTTATAGTTCCAATTTCATTGCATCTCATCAATATCAACATTGAGTTTTTTCTTCTGCCACAAAGGAGAAAGCATCTTCTAGTTATAAATTTGGCTCATAGAGAAAGCCTCAAAGAGGAAAATAATTTCCCAAAAAGGAATCTTTAAGGTCATATTCATGGATACTCATATTCATGGTCATATAGTTCTTTCTTTTTGTAAATTTCTTCCTCACTTTTCATCAATATAATTTTTGGTGTTCTCTTTCCCCCAACCAAAATATTCCTTGTAATGGTCATTTAATCTTTGCATTGATTTGATTTCTAACTTATTAATGACGCAGGATATTTGAAAATTATGTTTGTTATTGTGATTTCTTGTGTAGGGCCAAAGAGGCAATTTTTTTGTGAAGGTCCATCCCATACTACTTCTCCCATATTTTACATCATTAATATTTTCATATTGCATAAAAGGAGTAATCATGCATCAAACATATTTATTAATACCCTTGATACTTCCAATCTACACCAATAGTTTCAACCTATTAGAAGAATCTATTTTGTACTCACTAGTACCAAATAGTCCACAATACAATGGTGACTCCATCGGGGACAAAATCCATTGTTTCTTCCTTGAATTGGAATTAAGGTATTCTCAAAACTATTTAGAGCTCCTCTTGATCACTCGTCTTTGTGGAGTTATTTGTTTAGTTACCTCAACATTTAGTTGAAAGACCATTAACCCTCTCATTTTTCAAAATTTGCATCTCATAAAATAATTTACTACCGGTGCATGAGTGCTAGTTGTGATAGTGGCACTATTCATATCCTATGGGGCTTTAGGTCATAGGGCTCTTTTTTTTTTTTTTAATCTGGAAGTTCACTATTGGGTTTTATATAAATTTTCATTGTACTTAGGCAACATACTATGCAAAATTGACTAGTATGATTTGATCATTAAAATTTTGTTTAAATTTTGACTCAATTTTTTTTATTGCTTTATGCATGTTCATTAGTTCTAATTATTCTACTCTTTAGTTTAAAGTAGTATTGGTTTCAAGGAACATCTCATCATTCTATGTATACTCTTTACCTTGAGCTCTTATGCAATATGGGTGAAGCAAAAGCAGAAATAGATATTAGTTTATATCATCATCACTTTCAATTTGAATTTGAATTCTTACTTCCATGTTATTTCGTCATTAGCAATTACACATTACACATGGACACAAAATATATACCTAATAATTACATAATTGATTCATGGTGTTGATTGAGACTTTAAAATAAACCCAATTTAGTAAAGTATATTTTCTAATTGTTTAGAAAACTCTCACATTGAGATTAGGATAAGACTTTGGGCATAGGACTATGATGTTAACATTCCAAAGTCACCATTCATTTCAAACTAGGATTTTACTACATTATGCATAATCCTTATAGTAGAGAAAATTGTTTTCCCACAAAGCACATCTCATACATGTGTAAAGAACTAGGTCAAGCTTAGTAAGTGTTGATATCCCACCTCACACTTAATTAGTGGGTGAACACATATTACAGGACTTTAGTTTGTTGACAAGTTACTCAAATTGATGCCTTATTTTGAGGTTTCAACCATGGGATTCATTCCATATGTCCCTGCCCAACATGAACAGTGGACTAACAATTATTCCCCCAATCCTTTCACTATAAAGAGGCAACTTGGTAACCATTTTTAGGACTTCTAGCTAAGTGACTTGCTCATTTGGTTATGAGCAGTACCTAGAGTAGATAGTGAGATGTCCCTTCAATTTTATCATGTCGGGTTAGTCCACTGTAACTATTTCATTCTACCTTCACTTGGATTCATCCCTGATGGATTTCATCACCCTCAACAAAAATTCAATTGGAAGGATCAATTTTTTTTAATCTAGATACACTTGAGCCATGCTAGAGTCTTGAGGTGTTATTTCATCATTTTTTTCATATCACTTTAACTCGATCAAATGTTTTCATAATCAAGACACTTATTGCATCGACATTTATCCATTACAAAAACTTGAGACTAAGTCAACATTGCAAGCGCTTATCATCCTCGTCGATCTCTTACAATTCATGGTATTTCACCATATTGCATATCATTAGGTAGGTGTACTACTACAAGACATATATGTAGAGCCCTTATGAAAATTACAAGAGGATTGCAGGGATCTAGAGAACCACCACCTCCCCCCCCCCTCCATCTTTGACTAATCCTCCTACCAAAGGAATCCTTCCTCTAAAATCCTTACCCTTCATCATGGAAAGTTTGAATCTTCCATACCTCTCAAAACTTATCAATGACCTCATCTTTCATGATGTGACTTGGCAACTCATGCCTAACAAGTTGCCATCAAGCATCCCAAAATTTGAAGGAAAATCTTGTGAGGACACATCCAACCTTGTAATGACTTTTCATATATGATATTCCTCTAATAGAATTATAGAAGATTGTACCAAACCTGATCTCTTTAAAAAACCCTCACGGGGCTCATCGCTAAATGGTATGTTTAATTTCCCTCAAGTGGTCACACCACCTTTGTGTCCATTGCAATAGCCTTCTCTAACTTCTTCCAGTTAGTTATTCGCCATGATACTGGAGTTGAACTACTCACCACATGCTACTAGATCACAACCACACATGTCATAGATCATATCCATGAGTTGCATCAACGATGAAACCTTAGAAAAAGTGAATTCAAGGACCCACTCCTAGTGGACTGGTTCTTAAAGTCCTCTCTCCTAACCATGGAAAAAGACATCACCTTGAATATGCCCTAAACTAAAGAGGAAGCCATTTTGAAGGATCAATAGTTTGATCTTATATATGACATTCATGGTATATATATATGCATCTCACCATCCTTATCATGAAGCACCCACAATAGGGGCATCCCATGCTCGACTAGGTTTTGGGTAGAAGATATCTACTACTCGAACTATTTGTTAAACTTGATTACGAGTAAATTTTATGGGATGACTCTTGTTAAGAAAAACAATGGGAGAAAACCCTCAGTTGGAGGTACTAGAACCTTTGGATGCATAATATGGGATCATATTCTGAAGGATAAAATGAAGAACCTAGATACGAAGAGTCATGCTTCTATCATGTTGGGCTACTATGAATAGTTGAACGACTAGAGATTGTTTGAACCTATCAAATATGAGATTATCTATAGGAAAGATGATGTCTTAGATGAGAAGACATAAATTCTCACTATGTTGAACTCCTCTTCTGGCTTATTGAGGAGTGATCTTTTGGAAATTATATAAAATTCTAGATTTACTGACTATTACATAGGACCATTGATTATTACAATCAACTTCTTTACTTGAATCAACTTGCAATCAATCTCCCACAATAGAGTTGACCACACGTTTTGGAACCCTTATTCAATCCAACAATGGTGAAATTAATATAGTAACTTCAACAAAGGAAATTTGTCTTACCAGATGGGTGACTAAGATAATTGAAACTGTTGGAGCTAATGTAGGATATACCAATGACTCAAGAGAGAATATAAGTCAAAAATTGTTTGGTAGTGTTGTTGTAATGACATCTATGCTAGAGGCGTGTGATATAAATACATATGCAAATGCACATGGTCAACCTAAATGGGAGAATATTATGGTTGATGATCATCATTCCTTGATGAAGAATGAAGCATGGGATTTAGTTCCTCAATTGCAAGGAAAGATCATGGTAAAGCTTCTATGGATCTACAAGACCAAATTTAAATAAGAAGGTGTTGTTGAAAGATATAAGACTTATTTAGTCGCAGGGTGTTTTTTTAGCAAGAAGGCCTCTACTACACTAAAACCTTTTCCACTGTTGCGAAGACAACCATATTCGACTCATTCTTTCACTTGCTACTCATTTTGGATGGAAGGTACATTATGTTGGCATGTTTTTACAGGAAGAATGTCCTTGTCATTGATGCCAAGAACAACAACGACGATGATGAACAGGAAAAGCATAAGCTCAGGAGGAGAAGCGAACAATATGCAGAGATCAAAGCTCAAAAGGAAAAGCGTAAGCTCAGGGTGAGAAGCCTCAACAACCGTCCGATCAAGAAATTGACCATGTTGATTGTCTAATATTACGAACGTCAGTCATATGAGTGATCGTGGGCTTGAGGACCATTGGAGGATCGTGACCATCGGATCTGCAAGCCAAATCAACGACAAGGATGAATTACGGAGAGCGAAAGAAGAATTAAACAACTCGCTAGTTCTAATCCCGCAATTGGCCTAGATCGTCAGATCTCATAAACCCAAATATCGATGATTGTGGTTGATCTAACAAATGATCATATTAAGTCAGATTAAGTCATGACCGTCGGATGCGCAATTGCTAGATCAACGACAGGAATAGATTGCGAAGATCGAAAGGAGAATTAAATATCGTGCTATTTCCAATCCCACAATTAGTCAAGACCGTCAAATATTATAGTCTCAAAGACCGACGATTGTGGTTGAATCACCAACAACGCACAACTTCAAATTGCGAAGTTTTGGTGATGAGTTAAATCACTCGCAAGTTGTGGTTCTGCAACCATCCTTGATCATTGATCTGCTTCAAGTGTCTTCATGACCGTTGGATCACTTTTAAGTGGAAGAACAAGATAAGCTAGAATAGTAGCATCGAATATAGATCAAGCCATCGATCTAAGAACATGATCGACGAACAACATTTTGTTCACATCAAAATTTGCGAGGAGGTTACTGTTCAGGGAATTTCACTTCGGAAGAATTGGCAACTTGAAAGTCGAATTACCCGAAGCCCGAAAATACGAAATGAATAAGGACCATTGGATCTGGAGAAAATGCGATGACCATTGGATCACCGTAAGTGGAAGGACATGATAAGAAAGGGTTTAGATCTGAGATCTTGATCACCCGAATTTCCGTCAGTCGTCGGATTGAATTAAATGGAAGGATAGGATAAGCAAAGATGGAGAGCCATTGGATTTAATCCAAAGCAAAGCTGCATCGTAGACAGATCGAGTTGTTGATCTAAGATCTTGATCCAACGAATGACATTAATTTTGGGTCTAAAGATGTGAGAAGGTTATGCTCCAGAAAAATATCACTTCAAGAATTCAGTTTGAGATTTGAAATCCCCGAAGTCCATAGAGCTGGAGAGTTGAAATGCATTCTCAACCATTGATCAAAATACAGTGGAAGGATATCATAAGTAGAATAGCCGAAGTGACGAAGTAAATGGTGGTCAATCACAATGATTGATTAAGTCCTAGACGACGTATTAAATAGTGAAAGGATAAGTGTAAACCATCTTATATGTTTAGACAGGTGTTTGCAGATCATCGACTCCGAAAGATTGACGTACGAAAGAAATGAGAGTTTGAGAATTGAAAGTCGCAAAGGTTGGACTCGCGGAGGAGATCCTGATTGTAGATTCAGGGAGACAGGTGTCAATAGATATTCCCCTCTGGAATATTGTCATATGGGAAAAGCGATATTTGAGAGTTGAAACTTCTGAAGACTGGAAGGTCGGAATCAATCGTAGTTGTTGATTTGGAAGGAAGCTATGTGTCGACGGATCGTGGAGATATGGGATCGCGCGTGGAAGGAGGAAAGGAAGGCAAATAATAGTCGTTGATCGAGTGGCATCACCAAGGGATTGGAGATCAATGATCATGCTCAATTGCAGGGCCAGAACATGCTCAGGTCTTAATTTTTCTTGAGTGGGCCGCAATCGAAACCATGGTTTTGGAGAAAGGACACGTGGAGGCTCGAGGTAAATTGTGGGGTGAAAATTAGTTTGATTCAAACCACCTTTGGAAGCGCTAGAAATCACATGGTCACATGATATCATTGCCCAAGGTCACATCAACAAAAGATAGGGGAAGGAACTAGCGTTGCTAGGCTCCACATTGGAGGTTACGCATTGAAAAAAATCAAAAAGCATCTGCGTGTATAATCCAACAACGTTGATCAAACAGAATTTGATCGAAGGGTTGTTGTTTCACTTCATGGTTTCTTGATCAGTTACGATTCAGTTACACTAACTGAATCATTGTTCTAGGGCATTGGAATCATGGCTCTTGAGTGTTCTGAGATTCCTGACATGGGCGTTGGAGATTCAGAGAGTGACGGATGATGAGGGCATGAATAAAAGAAAGATGTCATGATAGAGGAAGGTTGTTGTTTCTCTGTAAAAAGTAGTTGAACTGTAAGCAATGAACTGAGGGAGAAAATGCAGAGACGAAGAACATAAGCTGGACAGAGCAGAAATGGTGAAAACAACAGACTATACGAGAACTTAAGCTCAAGAAGATGCAAGTAGGAAGACACTGATGCAGGCATAGTAGAGCGGTGTAGCAGAACAATGATGAGACCGGTAATCCATTGATAAATACTGTATCACTGTAATAAATTTCAGCAAGCAAATATTTATATTTTAGGGTGGTGCTAGGGAGGACTATTTTCCTCAGAGTTTCAAGTGGGTGCTTGAACACAGGGAGTTGTAGCTTCCATCTGGTTGCAACCAAAAAAACCAGGGTGGTGCAAGGGAGAACCATTGTTCTCTATTATACAGGTTGGTGCCTGTGTGATTGGAAGTTGGTGCTTCCATCCAGTCGGTGTTGGAACACTCAGGAAGTTGGTGCTTCCATCCAGTTGGTGTTGGAACACTCAAGGAGTTGGTGCTTCCTTCTAGTGGGTGCTAGAGAAACTAGAGAGTTGGTTCTCTCAACAAGTTACAACTTTTAAAAGAGAGGTGGTAGTCTCACATTGAGTTGGTGCTCAAAGATAGATGATGTACATAACATGAAAGACTGCCTATCATTCTAAGAAGAAAAGATTTTCTCCCTTTATGGGTTTCCTTAGGAATATCTATTTCTGTATACTTCATGTGTGTGATTGATGCTGAATACTCTATTGCTTACTTCCCTGAATTATTTTGATCATCATTGAATGTTCTGTAATGAGTTTAAAATGGGTATAATTGTTTAAGCACAGTGACAACTGATTCACTCCCCCCCCCCTCTCAGTTGTCTAACAATTGGTATCAGAGCGGGTTCCTTTTATATAAGGGTAGATCCTAGATATTAAACATGACTAGCCATGAAGGATCTTCAACCAATAAGGCCCCCTTGTTCAATGGAACAAACTTTTCCTTCTGGAAAGTTAGGTGAGAGACTACATAATGGCTTTAGGTGCAGATGTCTGGGATGTGGTAGAGACTGGTTATGTGAAGCCAGTTGTACTAGCTTCTAAGGATGACAAGCTAGAATTCAGCTTCAATGCTAAAGCTATGAATGCTATTCTGAGTGGGCTTGTAGAAGCAGAATTTGTAAAAGTTATGCACTTAGAATCTACCAAAGAAATGTGGGACAAACTCATTAGTAGTTGTGAAGGTAATGAGAAGGTAAAGGATGCCAAGCTTCAAACCTACAGATTACAGTTTGAACAACTAAAGATGAAATTGGATGAAACTGTTGGGAAGTGCTTTTTGAGAGTTGAAGAACTAGTAAATGCAATGAAAGGACTTGGTGAAAAAATTGAGGAAGCCTCTTTAGTTCAGAAAATTTTGAGATCTCTGCCAAATAGGTTCAACCCAAAGGTCTATGTTATAGAAGAACTTAATGATCTAAAAGTTCTGTCTATTGACCAACTCCTAGGAACTCTGACTTCTTATGAAATGAGGATAGGTAAAGATAAGCCCACCTCTAGAGAAGCATCATTTAAATCAGATAAGAATGAGGATTCTGAGCCTCATGAAATTGAAGCAAAATTTGTGAGAAGACTAAAGAAAGGATCAGGAAAGTACCAAGGCAAGTTTCCCTTCAAATGTTTTAATTGTGGAAATATAGGTCACTTTGCATCTAAGTGTCCACACAAGAAGAAAGACCGAAACGCTAAAGGTGAAGAGAAGTACAAATCCAAGAGGTTTGGTAAAAAGAAATTTTTATGTGTAAACAATGATGACTCTTCAGGAGACACAGATAGTGATTATGTTTGTGAAGATAAGGTCAATGACTTTATGCTGATGGAAAAAGAGGATTATGATAATAAAAGAACATGAAGTGATGTTAATGATGAAGAAGTTGTGGTTGACTTGGAAGGAGAACTGATCAATGCCCTAGAAGAAATTTCTAGACTCAGATTTAAAAGAAAATGCAAAAACAATTGTTGATACAGTTTGAGAAAGACAGTAAAAAACCTTATGAAGACTTTGCCCTACTAAAAGTGGAATTAGAAGAGGCAAAGAAAATAGAGGACATTCTGAAACATCAGTTATCAGAGAAGAAGGCAAGATGTGAAGCCTTGGAAGAAGAGGTAGTAAAAACCATAAAAGATATGGAGAAGTTTAAAGCATTGTATCTCCAAAATCTTCCAAGCATTAAAGCCTCATTCTGAGCAAACAAAGATCTCCTTTGTTGAAGACTGGTTTAGGCTATGTAAGTGGTTCAAGCAACAAACAGATAGAAAGAAAAGAGCCAGTAAAGATGATCAAGTTCCAAGTCAACAGACTATCAGACCATGTGAGTACTCTGCCACCAAAAGCTAATAAAGACAAGATGATCCCTGATAAAAAACAAAGATACCAGAATATGGAGCAACAAATGCCGAGAAGAAGGCCATCCTTCAGGTACCAAAATTTCTTCCATGGTTACTGTTTTTACTGTTCTAATTTTGGTCATAATATTGCAAATTGCCAAATTAAGTTTAGAGACATGCAACCGAGGAGATCAAGAAATAAACAATCTTTGCAACATAGAACTAAACAACCAATGAGTAGACAAAGTTGCACCAATCACTTTGACCTATTGAACAATGAGGTCGAATGCTATAAGTGTCATAACTTTGGCCACAAAGCTGCAAACTGCCATCTGAAGAATTACAAAGCAGATCCAAGGATAAAACCCTTAGCTAGAAATGCCAGCACATGGAAAAAGAAAGATAGTGAAAAATGTGGTCTACTACTTTCATCTCAAAAACAAAAAGACCCCTGGTATATAGACAATGGATGTTCCAAGCACATGACTGAAGAAAAGGATAAGTTTATGTCTATAAGTAAAAGAAAAACAGGAAATGTGACCTTTGGAAATGATGAACCAGGTAAAATCAAGGGTAAAGGGATGGTGAGTTTGAGTAATGGTAAAGGAAAAGCCCAGGATGTTCTGCTTGTAGATGGGCTGAAACATAAGTTGCTCAGTGTAAGTCAAATGTGTGACAGAGGATGTGAAGTGGTGTTCACTTCCAAAGATTGTAAGATAAAGTCTTTAAACTCATGACAAGTGGTGGCTAAAGGCATAAGGAAAAATAATAATGTATATGTGCTAAAAGAAGATAGAGAAGAGTGTCATCTAAGCAAACATGATGAAAGCTAGTTATGGCATAGGAGACTTGGACATCTAAACTTTGACCACTTAATCAAGCTCAAAAATATTGAGGCAGTAAAAGATATTCCAAGAATATCAAAGCCACAAGATTTTATGTGTAAACCCTGCCAAGTAGGAAAGCTAACCAGGACACAGTTTAAATCCAAGAGCTCTACTTCAACAAAGAAAACATTCCAATTAGTTCATATGGATTTATGTGGACCATCAAGATAGGAAGGCACATGGAAGGAAAACTACTTCATGTTGATCATTGATGATTAGTCCAGACTCACTTGGGTTGATTTTCTCAAAGAAAAAGCTAAATCATTTGAGAAATTTAAAATATTTAAGGCTTTAACCGAGAATCAAACACGCAATAGGTTAAAGGCAGTAAGATCAGACAAAGGAGGAGAATTTATTTCAAGTGATTTCAAGGAATTTTGTGATAAACATGGGATCAAGAGAGAATACACAATCCCATGAACTCCACAACAAAATGGAGTATTTGAGAGGCAAAACAAAACATTTCAGCAAATGGCTAGGTCAATGATGAATGAGAAGAACATTGGTCAAACCTATTGGGTATAAGAAATACACACACCAGTCCATATTATTAACAAAGCCCACCTTAGACCACACAGTGACAAGACACCTTATGAACTGTGGTATTGAAGACCTACTTCAATCAAACACTTCAAAGTCTTTGGGAGTAAGTGATACATAAATAATAATAATGAAAACCTTGGCAAGTATGATGACAGGGCCAATGAAGGCATATTCTTAGGATATGCTACCAATAGTAAAGGATATAGACGCGTTAATAAAAGATTGTATAAATTAGTTGATTGCATTGATTTAAAGGTTGATGAAGGAGTCCCAGTAAGAGAGGTGAGCAATATTGAGTCTGCTATAGAGGACACAATTAAAGATGAAGATGAACACGTCCAAGAATAAAAAACAGAAGACTTTGAGTCAAATGAAGATACAAATACTCAGGAAAACTCAAATCAACAAACAACATCAAATCCTTCCTCCAGAATTACTCAAAAGAATCATCCTGCAAGTCAGATAATTGGTGAGAAATACAAAGGTGTACAAACTAGGAAAGGATAATCAAAGACACCAAGCAATCACATATAGCCTTCATATCCATGGTAGAACCCAAGAACTTTAATGAAGCCAGTAAATATGTAAATTGGTTAAAATCAATGAATGAGGAACTGGATGAGATTAAGAAGAACAATACTTGGGAGCTTGTTCCTAGACCTGCAAATAAGAATGTAATTGGCTCCAAATGGGTGTTTAAGAACAAAATGAATGAGCAAGGACAAATTGTTAGGAATAAAGCCATATTGGTCTGTAAGGGGTATGCACAAGTTGAAGGACATGATTTTGATGAAACCTTTGCACTAGTGGCAAGATTGGAAGCCATTGGAATGTTTCTTGCCTATGCATGTCATAAGAACTTTAAAGTATATCATATGGATGTTAAGTCAACATTTCTTAATGGAGATCTAGAATAAGATGTATATGTGGAGCAACTTGAAGGATTTTCACTGAAAGATAATCATGACTATGTCTGTAAGTTGAAAAAGGCATTATATGGACTGAAACAAGCACCACGATCCTGGTATTATAGATTGGACAAATTTCTATAGGACAAAGGGTTCAAGAAAGGTATTGTTGACAATAATCTATACATTAAGTCTGAAGGTGATGATTTATTAGTTGTTTTGGTTTATGTAGATGACATTATTTTTGGATGCACTAATGACCCTTTTGTTCATTGGTTTGCTAATTCAATGCAGACTGAGTTTGAGATGTCTATGATAGGAGAACTGTCATATTTTCTTGGTTTATGAATCAATTAGAGTTTTGCAGGGATATTTATCTCTCAAGAAAAGTATTTGAAAGAGATGTTAAAGAGGTTTCAGATGGAATATTCTACACCTGTGAGCACACCTATGGTGGTTGGTTTCAAGCTCAGTAAAGATGATATTTCACCTGATGTTGATCAAAGAACATATCGATCAATGATAGGCAATCTTCTGTACATCACAACATCCCGTCCTAATATAATGCAAGCTGTTGGAATGGTAGGTCATTATCAGTCTGCTCCTAAACAAAGTCATTTAGCAGTTGTTAAGAGGATATTCAAATATTTGAAGGGTACAATGAATTATGGTCTTTGGTATCCTAGAAATCAAAATTTTCAATTAACTACATATTCAGATGTTGATTGGGCAAACTGTTTGGATGAGAAAAATAACACCAGTGGAGGTGCATTCTTCTTAGGTGATTCATTAGTAGCATGGATTAGTAAGAAGCAGGTATCTATTCCATTATCAACTACAGAGGCAGAGTACATTGTTGCTGCTACTTGTTGCACTCAGATCTTATGGATGATACAAACTCTTGCAGATTTGAAGGTAACTTATACTAATCCCATTCCACTTCACTGTGATAACACTAGTGCCATTAGTGTCTCAAAGAATTGTGTTCTCCATTAAAAAATGAAGCATATACCAATAAAGTATCATTTTCTCAAAAAGCAGGTTACAAACAGAGTTGTTCAGGTGAATTATATTCCTTCCACAGAACAAATTGCAGACATCTTTACTAAACCCCTAGCCATGAAACCATTTGAATATCTCCATCATAAGCTGGGTGTCATCCCTTCTCTCACCTAAGAGAGTCCATCCTATCAGAAGGAGTGTGTGTTGGTTGAATATCTGATACCTTTGAAAACATACTTCAACATCTCAGGGGGAGGATGTTTTTTTTTATATTTATGTCAAAGGGGGAGAAAAGGTGTGGTTTGGATGCTACAGTTGGAGGTCTATGAAGAATAGTGCAGCCTTTCAAGGTTGCCATCAATTCCAAAGGGGGAGATTGTTGGCATGTTTTTACAGGAAGAGTGTGCTTTTCATTGATGGAAAGAAAAATAACGACGATGGCGAACAGGAAAAGTATAAGCTCAGAAGGAGAAGCGAACAATATGCAGAGATGAAAGCTCAGAAGGAAAAGCGTAAGCTCAAGGTGAGAAGCCTCAGCAGTCGTCTGATCAAGAAATTGACCGTGTTGATTGTCTAATATTATGGATGTTAGTCATATGGATGTTAGTCATATGAGTGACCGTGGGCTTGAGGACCGTTGGAGGATCGTGACCGTCTGATCTACGAGCCAGATCAATGACAAGGATGAATTATGGAGAGCGAAAGAAGAATTAAACAACTCACTAGTTCTAATCCCACAATTGGTCTAGATCGTCAGATCTCATAAACCCAAATATCGACGATTGTGGTTGATCTAACAAACGATCAGATTAAGTCGAATTAATTCATGACCATCGAATGCACAATCACCAGATCAACGACAGGGATAAATTGTGGAGATCAAAATGAGAATTAAATATCGTGCTATTTCCAATCCTGCAATTAGTCAGGATCGTCAGATCTTATACCCCTAAAGATTGACGATTGTGGTTGACTCACCAACAATGCACAACTTTAAATTGTGGAGTTTTGGTGATGAGTTAAATCACTTGCAAGTTGCAGTTCCACAACCATCCTTGATCGTTGATCTGCTTCGAGTGTCTTCACGACCGTTGGATCACTTTCAAGTGGAAGGACATGATAAGCTAGAAGAGAAGCACCGAAGATAGATTGATACATCGATCTAAGAACATGATCGATGAACAACATTTGGTTCACGTCAAAATTTGCGAGGAGGTTATTGTTTGGGGAATCTCACTTCGAAAGAATTGGCAACTTGAAAGTCGAATTATCCGAAGCCCGAAAATCTGAAATGAATAAGGAACATTGGATCTATAGAAAATGCGATGACCATTGGATCACCGTAAGTGGAAGAACATGATAAGAAAGGGGTGAGATCTGATATCTCGATCACCCGAATTTTCGTCAACCATCGGATTGAATTAAATGGAAGGATAGGATAAGCAAATATGGAGAGCCATTGGATTTAATCCAAAGCAAAGATGCATCGCAGACAGATCGAGCCGTTGATATAAGATCTTGATCCAACAAACGTCATTCGTTTCGGGTCTAAATATGCGAGGAGGTTACACTCCGGAAAAATTTCACTTGAAGAATTCAGTTTGAGATTTGAAATCCCCGAAGTCCGGAGAGTCGAAATGCATTCTCAACCGTTGATCAAAATACAGTGGAAGGATAACATAAGTAGAATAGACAAAGTGCCGAAGTAAATGGTGGCCATCCATCATAATGCTTGATAAATTCCTAGACAAAAGATTAAGCAGTGAAAGGATAAGTGCAAACCATTTTATCTGTTCAGACAGGTGTCTGCAGATCATTGACTACGAAAGATTGACGTATGAAAGAAACAAGATTTTGAGAATTGAAAGTTCTGAAGGCTGGACTCGCGGAGGAGATCCTGATCGTAGATTCAGGGAGACAGGTTTCAATAGATCTTCCACTACAAAAGATTGTCACATGGGAAAAGCGAGATTTGAGATTTGAAACTCTCAAAGACCGGAAGGTCGGAATCAATCATAGTTGTTGATTTGGAAGGAAGCCATGTGTCGATAGATTGTGGAGATATGGGATCACACGTGGAAGGAGGAAAGGAAGGCAGATAGTAGCTGTTGATCGAGTGGCATCGCCAAGGGATTGGAGATCAACAGTCATGATCAATTGCAAGGCTAGAACATGCTCGGGTCTTAATTTTTCTTGAGCGAGCCGCAATCAAAACCACGGTTTTGGAGAAAGGACACGTGGAGGCTCGAGGTAAATTGCGGGGCAAAAATTAGTTTGATTCAAACCACATTTGGACGCGCTCGCAATCGCTTGTTCACATGATATCATCGCCTAAGTCACATCAACGGAAGATAGGGGAAGGAGCTAGCGCTGCTAGGCTCCACATTAGAGGTTACGCATTGAAAAAAATCAAAAAGCATCTGCATGTATAATCCAATGACACTGATCAAATGGAATATGATCGAAGGGTTGTTGTTTCACTTCGTGGTTTCTTGATCAGTTATGATTCAGTTACACTAACTAAGTCATTGTTCTGGGGCGTTGGAATCATGGCTCTTGAGCGTTCTGAGATTTCTGACATGGGCGTTGGAGATTCAGAGTGTAAAGGGTGATGAGGGCATGAATAAAAGAAAGATGCCATGACAGAGGAAGGTTGTCATTTCTCTATAAAAAGTAGTCAAATTGTAAGCAATGAACTGAGGGAGAAAATGCAAAGATGAAGAACATAAGTTGGACAGAGAAGAAATGGTGAAAACAGTAAACTATATGAGAACTTAAGCACAAGAAGATGCAAGCAGAAAGACACTAATGCAGGAAGAGCAGAGCAATGTAGCAGAACAATGATGAGACTGGTAAGCCATTGATAAATACTGTATCATTGTAATAAATTTCAACAAGCAAAGATTTATATTTCAGGGTGGTAGGGTGGTGCGAGGGAGGACTGTTGTCCTCAGAGTTTCAAGTGGGTGCTTGAACATAGGGAGTTGTAGCTTCCATCTGGTTGCAACCAAAAAAACCAGGGTGGTAGGGTGGTGCAAGGGAGAACCATTGTTCTATGTTATACAGGTTGGTGCATGTGTGACTGGAAGTTGGTGCTTCCATCCAGTTGGTGCTTCCTTCTAGTGGGTGCTAGAGAAACCAGAGAGTTGGTGCTCTCAACAAGTTGCAGCTTGTAAAACAGAGGTGGTAGCCTCACATTGATTTGGTGCTCAAAGATAGATGATGCACATAACATAAAATATTGCCTATCATTCTAAGAAGAAGAGGTTTTCTCCCTTTATGGGTTTCCTCGGGAATATCTGTTTCTGTATACTTCATGTGTGTGATTGATGTTGAATACTCTATTTCTTACTTCCCTTAATTATTGTGATCATCATTGAGTGTTCTGTAATGAGTTTAAAATGGGCATAATTGTTTAAGCACAGTGACAACTGATTCATCCCCCCCTCTTAGTTGTCTAACACATTAGATGGATGTCAAAAGTGATTTTCTACATGGTGATCTCATTGAAGATATTTAGATGGAGCAACCCCACAAATATGATAATATGGTAGTCTTGTCTATAGATTGAATATCTCCTTTTATGGTTTGAAACAAGCCCTTAGGGCATGGTATGAGAAGATTGACTATTTTTCCTTGATCTTGGTTTCAAACACTATGAATCAGACCACAATATCTATGTATTACATAATAACGGTGAAACATTAATTGTTGTATTTTATGTGGATGACTTGGTCATTGCTAGAAGAAATGTTGATTTAATTTTGGGTTTGAAGAAAAAAATAGTAGATACATTTGAGATGATTGACCTTGGTAGGGGCATCCAATTCTTACAAATGGATGATGGTATATTTATTTCCCAACCCAAATATGTGTTGAACTTTTAAAAAAAGTTCAGAATGGAATATTGTAAACCATGTGCCACACCTTATCAATCATTAGTGAAGCTAGCTAAGAAATGTGACTCTTTGAAAGTTGATGCTACACTTTGTTGACTACTTTTGGTAGCCTTACAAATTTAATTCACAATTGGCCTGATATCTCCTTTGTTGTTTGTGTGGTTTCTCAATTTATACAATATTTGCAAGAAATTCACTTGTAGGCCATAGAGAGAATTGTTCATTATATCAAAGACACTTACTAGCTTGGTATAAAGTATTGTAGTGACAAAGTGAACTAATTGGTTGGTTACACCAACTTGGATTGGGGTAAATATGGCAATAATAGAAATTCTACATCTATCTATGTGTTTCATCTTGGTTTTGTACCCATAGTCTAGTCATGTAAAATGCAGAATGTGGTCTCACTTTAGACCACATATGCAAAATATCATGGTGCAATGTACGTTGTCACAAAGGCGGTATAGATTCAACATCTCATGGGTGAAATTGGTTTCCCAATAGTCGATAACAAGGTATTTCCACACTTGTTGAACACCTTAAGGAAACCATTCACACAAATAAACCAAAGATCAGTACACTAATGTATTACATGGTTAAAATCCTCTAAGAGGGAAACAATTCATGGCTCTGACTAATGCGACCACTTGCGGTAATATATTAATGCAAAAGAAAAATATTTTACCTATGATTTTCTCAAAATCAATCATCTAAAAATGATCCTCCATGCTCTTTAAATAGAGACCAGGGACCAATAGGGTGTTAAGTCATAGATCAATATAGTCATTGGTATAAGGGAGGACTTGAAGCAACAGATCGCTTGATGTTTAGAACATAATCATGATTGTCATAATAGATAATTGCAATGCATACTAAAGAATCACACTTTACCTAAAGATAGAGTAGAGCAAGTTGATATCAATTAATTCCTAAGTGTCTACATATCTAACACCCCCCTTTAGCAACAACTTGGGATAGAATTAAAGGATTTACATAGGTGACACAATAGGAGAAGGAAGGAGCCATTAGATCATATCCCCCTTATTGACAACTTCTCGAATTCCTAATATAGATCAAAGTTTGGAAAACATTGCTTCTTTAATAGACTTTGTGAAGATGTCTACAACTTGATCATCTATAGGGCAATCGTGCACTTCAAAAATGCAATGTTGAAGAATCCTTTTATCGAAGTGCATGTGAAAATCAATGTGTTTTATACGTTGATGTTGAATTGGATATTTGGCGAGTTGAATGACACTTTGATTATCACACTAGAGAGTGGTTAGAAGTTGTTTCTATAATCCATACTATGAAAGGCTCTGCCAAAGCCACAAGGCCTCTTGACATGCATTAATTGTTGCTCAATACTCTACTTTAACTGAAGAAAGAGCAAGGGCATGTTGCTTGTTACAAGACCAAGTGACAGGTTTAGAACCAATATTGAAAACATAACTTGTTGTATATTTCTAACCATCAAGGTTGCTATCCAAATCAAAATTAGTGAAAGCAACCAACAAAGGAGTCCCCCCCCCATGAACTGTAATGTATCCAAAATTGAGCTATAACACAGATATACTAAAGTATCCTTTTTGTTGCTTTCCAATGGTTCTCATGGGGTGTTTTCATATACCAGGTAACAAGACTAACATCAAAGGAAATATCAAGATGGGTATGAGTCAAATACAAAAGGCTACTAACTAAATAACAATACAAAGTGGCCTCTACTTTGTGTGTAGTATAGGTGGCAACAAGTTTCACTCCATATTGGAAGGGATATGGGGTTCATTTACAATCTTCCATTTGAAAGAAACAAATAAGTTTGGGGTCACTACCAGTGAATATAAGATCATCAACACAAAAAGACAAGTATTATGAGATGGTTGCCTACTTTCTTGGTATAGACATTGGGGTTAGAATGACATCTAGAAAATATGGTGTTGAGAAGAAAGATATCCATTTTAGCATAAAAATCCCAAGGATATTTCCTAAGGCCACATAGATATTTCTTATGGCTACAAACAAGATCAAAGTCATTTTCAAAATAGCTAGGAAGTTGTGCCATGTAAATTTCTTCTTACAAATCCCCATGCAAGAAGGAGGATTTCACATCCATTTCATGGGCCTCCCATTTATATGAAGTATCAAGGGATAGAGCAAGGGATATGGGATTAATTTTGGCTACAAGGGTAAATGTTTAATTATATTCAATCCCTTCTACTTGAGAAAATCCATTGGAAACTAATTGGGCCTTATGTATTTCAACACTTCCATCTGATGCATACATAGTTATATACACCCATTTACTTCTAACAATTTTTCTTCCTTTAGTAAGAAAATTTAGAAAAACATGGAAAACAAATCATCAACATCCCCACAACCCTTTAGTAGAGTTGTAATTATGATGCAATCCAAGTGGCACATGGCACGTTTTGTTTTCTAAAAAATCAAATCTTGTCGAAAAACTAATGATAATAGCGATGAAGGAGAAATGTTTTTGTCGTTTTGAATCTCAATAGTGTGACAAGCGATTGTTGGTATTGTGACACTATGATGTTGGTAGTGCAACAATCGATTGTCAATAGTGTGATGTGAAGACATCAATAGTGTGATAAGATAGTGTCAGACATCGAATGATATGGTGTTGGAAGTCCAACATAAAAATCACGTTTTTGTTGTTATTGTGATGACAACTACCAACAATATGCAGTAGGAAATCCAATAGTTTTGGAGTCAACAGTTCACGAGATGAACACCTAAAGGTGTTGGAATTATAACGAAAATTATCATTTGTTTAAAACAAACTAGAATTGAAGACATGAGTCGTTAATTCAAGGGTTAGCTCAATATTGCTTTCTCACAACCAACCATGTCATTCCTATCACACACAAGACAATCCACAATTGCTTTACACCGTGATAACTAGATTTACATGAACAACACGCATTTGTATTTGTATTTAAGGAATATGGAGTGTAATACCCCTATTTCTCCCAGTTTGTAAATATAACTATAACTAGCCAAGAGACTATGGAAGACTAGATATATGTGAATGTTGGATTTGATGAACCTTTTTGTTATAAAAGGTCAATGTATGTATTTTCTATTATTAATAGAAAATGTATAGTGTTGCATAACTGTTGAAAGGGGGGCTTTCCAAGATAGACCATGGTGCTATGAGAGAGATGGTGAGGGGAACCAGAAATGGTTGAGATGACCCCCCACCAAACCAGTACCTTATTGGATTTAATGGCTTAGACCCAGAACAATCCTCTGACCTAGAAATAAATTACCAGTTACACTGGTAGCCGGAAGAGTCCTCCTCAAGAATTAATGAGGAGATGGGGCAGAGTACCCATCTGCAAGACTTCTAGACCTCACCACGAATTGGGGATTCAAGCCCACACAACCTTGCTAAGGAAGGAAATAAAAGAGGTAATTTGTGGGCAGAGACAGATCTGTGAGAGAGTAGAGTCGAAAGACCAATCTCAAGAAGAGAAAAGAGCACATGCAACTCTCTCGTTCGAAGAAGAACTGGGAAATAAGTTCATTCTGGGCGCAAGAAGTCATTCGCATGGTTTTTAGTCCAAGTTGATAAACAGGGTTGGTGAGTGACTATAGAAGTACTCGTTGCAAACCTCCTTACTTGGTACAAAGAAAATCGGTTACCAGGATCCCGTGGGAGGAGGAGAGTAACCTTCGTCCCTGACTGTAAAAAAGAAAGAGTCTCTCTCAGAGCATCGTGGTCTAGCTCAGGGGTGTTGGAGTTAGTTCACACACACCTATGATTTATTTTTCCTAAGTTTTTTCCTTGTTTATTAGTAATTATTCAGTCTCCTATATTTTAGGAAGACTATTCCTCTATGGAGAATATTCTCTTCACTTTTCACTTCAATTTGATCAGTTGAGTGGAGTCTAGATGCTACAATGGGATTATCACCATGCAGCATTGGTATCATCACCAACTAATGCGCATTGTCCTTGGGATCATCACCAGACTAGCGCATTACTCATGATTCCCAAATCTCCTCCTCACTTCACTCTCTTTCAGTCAGTTAACGGAAGACTAATAGACTAGTTAACTCAGACTAGGTGGCATTTCACTCCCATAACTGCTTGAGAGACTAGACTAGGTGGCAGTTTACTCTCGTAACTGTTGGTGTGTGTCCATATCACTCTAGACCACCACTATGGCACATTAGTTACTCATGTATCTTATATATATTGTAAATTATTCACTCTTTGAGTGTGGAATACGGTTAATGAGAATTCTTCCATTCTTTCTCTCTTGCTTCTTCTTTTTTAATTTCTCTCTACAAATGTGTGTGGTATTTTCTAGCTAAATATATTATGTGTAGGTTCAACACATTTACATGGTATTAGAGCCGACAAGCTACTAAGAAAAAGCTACACCAAATTATTTTTTTGCAGGTACTAAAGATTGAAGAACGCAGAAAAGATGGATTATTCACCGACAATACTTCTCATGCCTCATAACTATTTGGAGTGGAAGCCAAAAATTTTGCTTCTGCTCAGATGTAGAGGCTTGTACCAAATAACCATGGCAATGGAAGTAGAGTCTGATTCCGCCGATAAGAAAAATGACTTTCTCAATAGACAAGATATGGCCATAGGATGTATCCTCTGGTTTATTTCTCCTGAAATTCTCCACCAAGTATATGATGACTCACAAGACTCAACTCCAAATGAATTATGGACCAGATTGGAAGTTCTATTCGAGAATAAATAAGATTGTGAAGATTGCATGCAGGAGATTGGAAAGATAGAGCCAGAAGAGAAACCATAAGAAGATCAATCCTCTTATTCTTAAGAGTCTTCTACACAAGTCTCTGGAAAAATTTGTACTCCATTAATTGAAGATGATGTCTACTCCATTTTAGATTTGTTTTCTGAATTTCATGTGGAATATATATGGCATGCATCTCAAGGGTCACATGCAGACACTTTTCCATGCGCAATGCATGCATCTTAGGAGTTGAGAAGGGAGCCGCACACATCAGACTCAATTATGATATTTTCTGAGTAAAAGTTTCAGAAACAAATTGGATATTTGAATTCCTCTCGGGAAAATATCCAATTTAAAAAAAAATCATCTGAAACGGAGTCCGAGAAGGGAAATTATGATCGTTTTAAAATCAACAAAATTTCAACGTTTTTCCGGAAACGACTGCACGATTTTCAAAGTTTCATCCAAAATTTATTTGGATATTATTCATTACAAGAAGATAAAGTGGATATGTGTGGAGATATCAATGGTTCATCTACTTCATCATATCCATGCAGACATCTACATCTTCAACAAAATATTCAACAAGCACAAACTTGCACAATTGCGAGGTCTTCTTGAAGTGAAGGACATGGTTGCTTAGCAACTGCTTTTTGTTCCTTCT
>ML837471.1:0-16396 GCA_009831015.1 Picea engelmannii | reverse complement strand
AGCACCAACTCTCTGGTTTCTCTAGCACCCACTAGAAGGAAGCACCAACTGGATGGAAGCACCAACTTCCAGTCACACATGCACCAACCTGTATAACATAGAACAATGGTTCTCCCTTGCACCACCCTACCACCCTGGTTTTTCTGGTTGCAACTAGATGGAAGCTACAACTCCCTATGTTCAAGCACCCACTTGAAACTCTGAGGACAACAGTCCTCCCTCGCACCACCCTACCACCCTGAAATATAAATCTTTACTTGTTGAAATTTATTACAATGATACAATATTTATCAATGGCTTACCAGTCTCATCATTGTTTTGCTACACCGCTCTGCTCTGCCTGCATCAGTGTCTTTTTGCTCGCATCTTCTTGTGCTTAAGTTCTCATATAGTCTATTGTTTTCACCATTTCTGCTCTTTCCGGCTTATGTTCTTCATCTTTGCATTTTCTCCCTACTTTTTATAGAGAAACGACAACGTTCCTCTGTCATGGCATCTTTCTTTTATTCATGCCCTCATCATCCTTTACACTCTGAATCTCCAATGCCCATGTCAAAAATCTCAGAACGCTCAAGAGCCATGATTCCAACACCTTAGAACAATGATTCAGTTAGTGTAACTGAATCATAACTGATCAAGAAGCCACGAAGTGAAACAACAACCCTTCAATCAGATTCCATTTGATCAGCGTCATTGGATTATACACGCAGATGCTTTTTGATTTTTTTCAATGCGTAACCTCTAATGTGGAGCCTAGCAGCACTAACTCCTTCCCCTATCTTCCGTTGATGTGACCTTGGGC
This sequence comes from Picea engelmannii, assembly GCA_009831015.1. Lineage (NCBI taxonomy): Eukaryota > Viridiplantae > Streptophyta > Pinopsida > Pinales > Pinaceae > Picea > Picea engelmannii. The sequence continues at coordinate 15,594 of ML837471.1, read as the reverse complement.
GATGATATCATGTGAACAAGTGATTGTGGGCAAGTCCAAATGTGGTTTGAATCAAACTAATTTTTGCCCTGCAATTTACCTCGAGCCTGCACGTGTCCTTTCTCCAAAACCGTGGTTTCGATTGTGGCCCGCTCAAGAAAAATTAAGACTCGAGCATGTTCTAGCCCCGCAATTGATGATGACCGTTGATCTCCAATCCCTTGGCAACGCCACTCGATCAACAGCTACTATCTGCCTTCATTTCCTCCTTCCACGCACGATCCCAGATCTCCACGATCTGTCGACACATGGCTTCCTTCCAAATCAACAACTATGATTGATTCTGACCTTTCAGTCTTCGAGAGTTTCAAATCTCAAATCTCGCTTTTCCCATATGACAATCTTTTGTAGTGGAAGATCTATTGAAACCTGTCTCCCTGAATCTATGATCAGGATCTCCTCCGCGAGTCCGGCCTTCAGAACTTTCAATTCTCAAAATCTTGTTTCTTGCGTACGTCAATCTTCCATAGTCAATGATCTGCAGACACCTGTCCGAACAGATCAGACGGTTTACACTTATCCTTTCACTGCTTAATATGTTGGCTAGGAATTTATCAAGCATTGTGATGAATGGCCACCATTTACTTCGGCACTTCGTCTATTCTACTTACGTTATCCTTCCACTGTATTTTGATCAACAGTTGAGAATGCATTTCGACTCTCTGGCTCTCCGAACTTCGGGGATTTCAAATCTCAAACTGAATTCTTGAAGTGAGATTTTTCCAGAGTGTAACCTCCTCGCATATTTAGACCCGAAACGAATGACGTTTGTTGGATCAAGATCTTATATCAACGGCTCGATCTGTCTACGATACATCTTTGCTTTGGATTAAATCCAATGGCTCTCCATATTTTCTTATCCTATCCTTCCATTTAATTCAATCCGATGGCTGACGGAAATTCGAGTGATCGAGATATCAGATCTCACCCCTTGCTTATCATGTCCTTCCACTTACGATGATCCAATGGTCATCGCATTTTCTACAAATCCAATGTTCCTTATTCATTTCGGATTTTCGGGCTTCGGGTAATTCGATTTTCAAGTTGCTAATTCTTTTGAAGTGAGATTCCCCAAACAGTAACCTCCTCACAAATTTTGACGTGAACCAAATGTTGTTCGTCGATCATGTTCTTAGATCGATGGCTCGATCTATCTTCGGTGCTGCTCTTCGAGCTTATCATGTCCTTCCACTTGAAAGTGATCCAACAATCGTGAAGACACTCGAAGCAGATCAACGATCAAGGATGGTTGCAGAACCGCAACTTGCGAGTGATTTAACTCATCACCAAAACTCCACAATTTAAAGTTGTGCGTTGTTGGTGAGTCAACCACAATCGTCGATCTCCAGGGTATAAGATCTGACGGTCCTGACTAATTGCGGGATTGGAAATAGCACGATATTTAATTCTCCTTTTGATCTCCGCAATTTATCCCTGTCGTTGATCTGGCGATTGTGCATCCGATGGTCATGAATTAATCCGAATTAATCTGATCGTTTGTTAGATCAACCAAAATCGTCGATATTTGGGTTTATGAGATCTGATGATCTAGACCAATTGCAGGATTAGAACTAGTGAGTTGTTTAATTCTTCTTTCGCTCTCTGCAATTCATCCCCGTCGTTGATCTGGCTTGCAGATCCGACAGTCACGATCCTCCAATGGTCCTCAAGCCCATGGTCACTCATATGACCGACGTCCATAATATTAGACAATAAACACGGTCAATTTCTTGATCAGACGACTGTTGAGGCTTCTCACCTTGAGCTTACGCTTTTCCTTCCAAGCTTTGATCTCTGCACATTGTTCACTTCTCCTTATGAGCTTATGCTTTTCCTGTTCGCCATCGTCGTTATTTTTCTTGCCATCGATGACAAGCACACTCTTCCTGTAAAAACATGCCAACAATTTCCCCCTTTGGAATTGATGGCAACCTTGAAAGACTACATTATTCTGCATAGACCTCCAAATGTAGCATCCAAACCACACCTTTTCTCCCCCTTTGACATAAATGTCAAAGAAAACATCCTCCCCCTGAGATGTTGCAGTACGTTTTCAGAGGTATCAGATATTCAACCAACACACACTCCTCCTGACAGGATGGACTCTCTTAGGTGAGAGAAGGGATGACACCCAACTTCTGACGGAGATATTCAAATGGTGTCATGGCTAGGGGTTTAGTAAAGATGTCTGCAATTTGTTCTGTGGAAGGAATATAATTCAGCTGAACAACTTTGTTTGTAACCTGCTCTTTGAGAAAATGATACTTTATTGGTATATGCTTCGTTTTTTAATGGAGAACACGATTCTTTGAGACACTAATGGCATTGGTGTTATCACAGTGAAGTGGAATGGGATCAGTATAAGTTACCTTCAAATCTGCAAGAGTTTGTATCATCCATAAGATCCGAGTGCAACAGGTAGCAGCAACAATCTACTATGCCTCTGTAGTTGATAATGGAATAGATCCATGCTTCTTACTAATCCATGCTACTAATGAATCACCTAAGAAGAATGCACCTCCACTGGTGCTCTTTTTCTCATCCAAACAGTTTGCCCAATCAACATCTGAATATGTAGTTAATTGAAAATTTTGATTTCCAGGATACCAAAGACCATAATTCATTGTACCCTTCAAATATTTGAATATCCTCTTAACAACTGCTAAATGACTTTATTTAGGAGCAGACTAATAACGACCTACCATTCCAACAGCTTGCATTATATTAGGACGGGATGTTGTGATGTACAAAAGATTGCCTATCATTGATCGATATGTTCTTTGATCAACATCAGGTGAAATATCATCTTTACTGAGCTTGCAACCAACCACCATAGGTGTGCTCACAGGTGTAGAATATTCCATCTGAAACCTCTTTAACATCTCTTTCAAATACTTTTCTTGAGAGATAAATATCCCTGCAAAACTCTAATTGATTCGTAAACCAAGAAAATATGACAGTTCTCCTATCATAGACATCTCAAACTCAGTCTGCATTGAATTAGCAAACCAATGAACTTAAGGGCCATTAGTGCATCCAAAAATAATGTCATCTACATAAACCAAAACAACTAATAAATCATCACCTTCAGACTTAATGTATAGATTACTGTCAACAATACCTTTCTTGAAGCCTTTGTCTTGTAGAAATTTGTCCAATCTATAATACCAGGATCGCGGTGCCTGTTTCAGTCCATATAATGCCTTTTTCAACTTACAGACATAGTCAAGATTATCTTTCAGTGAAAATCCTTCAATTTGCTCCACATATACATCTTATTCTAGATCTCCATTAAGAAATGTTGACTTAACATCCATATGATATACTTTAAAGTTCTTATGACATGCATAGGCAATAAACATTCCGATGGCTTCCAATCTTTCCACTGGTGCAAAGGTTTCATCAAAATCATGTCCTTCAACTTGTGCATACCCCTTACAGACCAATCTGGCTTTATTCCTAACAATTTTTCCTTGCTCATTCATTTTGTTCTTAAACACCCATTTGGAGCCCATTACATTCTTATCTGCAGGTCTAGGAACAAGCTCCCAAGTATTATTCTTCTCAATCTCATCCAGTTCCTCATTCATTGATTTAACCAATTTACATATTTACTGGCTTCATTAAAGTTCTTGGGTTCCACCATGGATATGAAGTCTATATGTGATTGCTCGGTGTCTTTGATTATCCTCCTCCTGGTTTGTACACCTTTGTCTTTCTCACCAATTATCTGACTTGCAGGATGATTCTTTTGAGTAATTCTGGAGGAAGGATTTGATGTTGTCTGCTAATTTAAGTTTGCTTGAGTATTTGTATCTTCATTTGACTCAAAGTCTTCGTTTTCTGATTCTTGGACCTGTTCATCTTCATCTTCAACTGTGTCCTCTATAGCAGACTCAATATTTCTCACCTCTCTTACTGGGACTCCTTCATCAACCTTTAAATCAATGCAATCAACTAATTTATACGATCTTTTATTAAAGCGTCTATATCCTTTACTATTGGTAGCATATCATAAGAATATGCCTTCATTGGCCCTGTCATCATACTTGCTAAGGTTTTCATTATTATTATTTATGTATCACTTACTCCCAAAGACTTTGAAGTGTTTGATTGAAGCAGGTCTTCAATACCACAGTTCATAAGGTGTCTTGTCACTGTGTGGTCTAAGGTGGGCTTTGTTAATAATATGGATTGTTGTGTGTATTTCTTCTACCCAGTAGGTTTGACCAATGTTCTTCTCATTCATCATTGACCTGGCCATTTGCTGAAATGTTTTGTTTTGCCTCTCAACTACTCCATTTTGTTGTGGAGTTCTTGGGATTGTGTATTCTCTCTTGATCCCATGTTTATCACAAAATTCCTTGAAATCACTTGAAATAAATTCTCCTCCTTTGTCTGATCTTACTGCCTTTAACCTATTGCCTGTTTCATTCTCAGTTAAAGCCTTAAATATTTTAAATTTCTCAAATGATTTAGCTTTTTCTTTGAGAAAATCAACCCAAGTGAGTCTGGACTAATCATCAATGATCAACATGAAGTAGTTTTCCTTCCATGTGTCTTCCTATCTTGATGGTCCACATAATTCCATATGAACTAATTGGAATGTTTTCTTTGTTGAAGTAGAGCTCTTGAATTTAAACTGTGTCCTGGTTAGCTTTCCTACTTGGCAGGGTTTACACACAAAATCTCGTGGCTTTGATATTCTTGGAATATCTTTTACTGCCTCAAGATTTTTGAGCTTGATTAAGTGGTCAAAGTTTATATGTCCAAGTCTCCTATGCCATAACCAGCTTTCATCATGTTTGCTTAGATGACACTCTTCTCTATCTTCTTTCAACACATATACATTATTATTTTTCCTTATGCCTTTAGCCACCACTTGTCCCGAGTTTAAAGACTTTATCTTACAATATTTGGAAGTGAACACCACTTCACATCCTCTGTCACACATTTGACTTACACTAAGCAAATTATGTTTCAGCCCATCTACAAGCAGAACATCCTGGGCTTTTCCTTTACCATTACTCAAACTCACCATCCCTTTACCCTTGATTTTACCTGGTTCATCATTTCCAAAGGTCACATTTCCTGTTTTGCTTTTACTTATAGACATAAACTTATCCTTTTCTCCAGTCATGTGCTTGGAACATCCATTGTCTATATACCAGGGGTCTTTTTGTTTTTGAGCTAAAAGTAGTAGACCACATTTTTCACTATCTTTCTTTTTCCATGCGCTGGCATTTCTAGCTAAGGGTTTTATCCTTGGATATGCTTTGTAATTCTTCAGATGGCAGTTTGCAGCTTTGTGGCCAAAGTTATGACACTTATAGCATTCAAGATCATTGTTCAATAGGTCAAAGTGATTGGTGCAACTTTGTCTACTCATTGGTCGTTTAGTTCTATGTTGCAAAGATTGTTTATTTCTTGATCTCCTCAGTTGCATGTCTCTAAACTTAATTTGACAATTTGCAATCTTATGACCAAAATTAGAATAGTAAAAATAGTAACCATGGAAGAAATTTTGGTACCTGAAGGATGGCCTTCTTCTTGGCATTTGTTGCTCCATATTCTGATATCTTTGTTTTTTATCAGGGAACATCTTGTCTTTATTAGCTTTTGGTGGCAGAGCACTCACATGGTCTGATAGTCTACTGACTTGGAACTTGATCATTTTTACTGGCTCTTTTCTTTCTGTCTGTTTGTTGCTTGAACCACTTACATAGCCTAAACCAGTCTTCAACAAAGAAGATCTTTGTTTGCTCAGAATGAGGCTTTAATGCTTGGAATATTTTGGAGATATAATGCTTTAAACTTCTCCATATATTTTATGGTTTTTACTACCTCTTCTTCCAAGGCTTCACATGTTGCCTTCTTCTATGATAACTGATGTTTCAGAATGTCCTCTATTTTCTTTGCCTCTTCTAATTCCACTTTTAGCAGGGCAAAGTCTTCATCAGGTTTTTTACTGTCTTTCTCGAACTGTATCAACAATTGTTTTTGCATTTTTTTTTAAATCTGAGTCTAGAAATTTCTTCTAGGGCATTGATCAATTCTCCTTCCAAGTCAACCACAACTTCTTCATCATTAACATCACTTCATGTTCTTTTATTATCATAATCCTCTTTTTCCATCAGCATAAAGTCATTGACCTTATCTTCACAAACAAAATCACTATCTGTGTCTCCTGAAGAGTCATCATTGTTTACACATAAACTTTTCTTTTTACCAAACCTCTTGGATGTGTACTTCTCTTCACCTTTAGCGTTCTGGTCTTTCTTCTTGTGTGGACACTTAGATGCAAAGTGACCTATCTTTCCACAGTTAAAACATTTGAAGGGAAACTTGCCTTGGTACTTTCCTGATCCTTTCTTTAGTCTTCTCACAAATTTCGCTTCAATTTCATGAGGCTCAGAATCCTCATTCTTATCTGATTTAAATGATGCTTCTCTAGAGGTGGTCTTATCTTTACCTATCCTCATTTCATAAGAAGTCAGAGTTCCTAGGATTTGGTCAATAGACAGAACTTTTAGATTATTAAGTTCTTCTATAGCATAGACCTTTGGGTTGAACCTATTTGGCAGAGATCTCAAAATTTTCTGAACTAAAGAGGCTTCCTCAATTTTTTCACCAAGTCCTTTCATTGCATTTACTAGTTCTTCAACTCTCAAAAAGCACTTCCCAACAGTTTCATCCTATTTCATCTTTAGTTGTTCAAACTGTAATCTGTAGGTTTGAAGCTTGGCATCCTTTACCTTCTCATTGCCTTCACAATTGCTAATGAGTTTGTCCCAAATTTCTTTGGTAGATTCTAAGTTCATAACTTTTACAAATTCTACTTCTGCAAGCCCACTCAGAATAGCATTCATAGCTTTAGCATTGAAGCTGAATTCTATCTTGTCATCCTTAGAAGCTAGTACAACTGGCTTCACATAATTAGTCTCTACCACATCCCAGACATCTGCACCTAAAGCCATTATGTAGGCTCTCATCCTAACTTTCCAGAAGGAAAAGTTTGTTCCATTGAACAAGGGGGCCTTATTGGTTGAAGATTCTTCATGGCTAGTCATGTTTAAGCTCTAGGATCTACCCTTAGATAAAAGGAACCCACTCTGATACCAATTGTTAGACAACTGAGAGGGGGGGGGTGAATCAATTGTCACCGTGCTTAAACAATTATACCCATTTTAAACTTATTACAGAACATTCAATGATGGTCAAAATAATTTAGGGAAGTAAGCAATAAAGTATTCAACATCAATCACACACATGAAGTATACAGAAACAGATATTCCTGAGGAAACCCATAAAGGGAGAAAACCTCTTCTTCTTAGAATGATAGGCAGTCTTTCATGTTATGTAAATCATCTATCTTTGAGCACCAACTCAATGTGAGACTACCACCTCTCTTTTAAAAGCTATCACTTGCTGAGAGAACCAACTCTCTAGTTTCTCTAGCACCCACTAGAAGGAAGCACCAACTCCCTGAGTGTTCCAACACCAACTGGATGGAAGCACCAACTTCCTGAGTGTTCCAGCACCGACTGTATGGAAGTACCAACTTCCAATCACACAGGAACCAACCTGTATAACAGAGAACAATGGTTCTCCCTTGCACCACCCTGGTTTTTTTGGCTGCAACCAAATGGAAGCTACAATTCCCCGTGTTCAAGCACCCACTTGAAACTCCGAGGAAAATAGTCCTCCCTAGCACCACCCTAAAATATAAATCTTTGCTTGCTGAAATTTATTACAGTGATACAATATTTATCAATGGCTTACCGGTCTCATCATTGTTCTGCTACACCGCTCTACTATGCCTGCATCAGTGTCTTCCTACTCACATCTTCTTGAGCTTAAGTTCTCGTACAATCTGTTGTTTTCACCATTTCTGCTCTATCCAGATTATGTTCTTCATCTCTGCATTTTCTCCCTCGGTTCATTGCTTACAGTTCGACTACTTTTTACAGAGAAACAACAACCTTCCTCTGTCATGGCATCTTTCTTTTATTCATGCCCTCATCATCCGTCACTCTCTGAATCTCCAACGTCCATGTCGGGAATCTCAGAACACTCAAGAGCCATGATTCCAACGCCCTAGAACAATGATTCAGTTAGTGTAACTGAATCATAACTGATCAAGAAACCATGAAGTGAAACAACAACCCTTCGATCAGATTTTGTTTGATCAACGTTGTTGGATTATACACGCAGATGATTTTTGATTTTTTTCAATGCGTAACCTCCAATGTGGAGCCTAGCAACGCTAGTTCCTTCCCCTATCTTCCGTTGATGTGACCTTGGGAAATGATATCATGTGACCACGTGATTGTTGGTGCTTCCAAAGGTGGTTTGAATCAAACTACTTTTCACCCCACAATTTACCTCGAGCCTCCATGTGTCCTTTCTCTAAAACCATGGTTTTGATTGCGGCCCGCTCAAGAAAAATTAAGACCTGAGCATGTTTTGGCCCCGGAATTGAGCATGATCATTGATCTCCAATCCCTTGGCGATGCCACTCGATCAATGACTTTTATTTTCCTTCCTTTCCTCCTTCCACGCGCGATCCCAGATCTCCACGATCCGTCGACACATAGCTTCCTTCCAAATCAATAGCTACGATTGATTCCGGCCTTCCAGTCTTCGGGAGTTTCAACTCTCAAATCTCGCTTTTCCCATATGACAATATTCCAGAGGGGAATATCTATTGACACTTGTCTCCCTGAATCTACAATCAGGATCTCCTCCGTGAGTCCGACCTTTGCGACTTTCAATTCTAAAACTCTCATTTCTTCCATACGTCAATCTTCTAGAGTCGATGAGCTGCAAACACCTGTCTAAACAGATCAGATGGTTTACACTTATCCTTTCACTGTTTAATCCGCCGTCTAGGACTTAATCAATCATTGTGATGGACCACCATTTACTTCGGCACTTCGGCTATTCTACTTACGATATCCTTCCACTGTATTTTGATCAATGGTTGAGAATGCATTTAAGCTCTCCGGCTCTCCGGGCTTCGGGGATTTCAAATCTCAAACTGAATTCTGGAAGTGACATTTTTCCGGAGTGTAACCTTCTCACATCTTTAGACCCAAAATGAATGTCGTTCATTGGATCAAGATCTTAGATCAACAACTCAATCTGTCTGCGATGCAACTTTGCTTTGGATTAAATCCAATGGCTCTCCATCTTTGCTTATCCTATCCTTCCATTTAATTCGATCCGACGGTTGACGAAAATTCGGGTGATCAAGATCTCAGATCTAAACCCTTTCTTATCATGTCCTTCCACTTACGATGATCCAACGGTCATCGCATTTTCTCCAGATCCGATGGTCCTTATTCATTTCGTATTTTCAGGCTTCGAGTAATTCGACTTTCAAGTTGCCAATTCTTCCGAAGTGAGATTCCCCGAACAGTAACCTCCTCGCAAATTTTGACGTGAACCAAATGTTGTTCATCGATCATGTTCTTAGATCAATGGCTCGATCTATCTTCGATGCTGCTCTTCTAGCTTATCCTGTCCTTCCACTTAAAAGTGATCCAACAGTCATGAAGACACTTGAAGCAGATCAACAATTAAGGATGGTTGCAGAACCACAACTTGTGAGTGATTTAACTCATCACCAAAACTCTGCAATTTGAAGTTGTGCATTGTTGGTGATTCAACCACAATCGTTGGTATTCGAGACTATAAGATTTGACGATCCTGACTAATTGTGGGATTGGAAATAGCACGATATTTAATTCTCCTTTCGATCTTCGCAATATATCCCTGCCATTGATCTGGTGATTGTGCATCCGACGGTCACGACTCAATCCGACTTAATATGATCGTTTGTTAGATCAACCACAATCGTCGATATTTGGGTTTATGATATCTGACGATCTAGACCAATTGCGGGATTAGAACTAGCGAGTTGTTTAATTCTTCTTTCGCTCTCCGCAATTCATCCTTGTCGTTGATCTGGCTTGCAGATTCGATGGTCACGATCCTCCAACGGCCCTCAAGCCCACGGTCACTCATATGACCGACGTCCGTAATATTAGACAATCAACACGGTCAATTTCTTGATCGGACGGTTGTTGAGGCTTCTCACCCTGAGCTTACGTTTTTCCTTTTGAGCTTTGATCTCTGCATATTGTTCGCTTCTCCTCCTGAGCTTATGCTTTTCCTGTTCGCCATCGTCATTGTTGTTCTTGGCATCAATGCAAGGACATTCTTCCTGTAAAAACATGCCAACATAATGTACCTCCCATCCAAAATGAGTAGCAAGTGAAAGAATGAATCGAATATGGTTGTCTTCACAACAGTGGCAAAGGTTTTAGTGTAGTAGAGGCCTTCTTGCTAAAAAAACACCTTGCGACTAAATAAGTCTTATATCTTTCAACAACACCTTCTTATTTAAATTTGGTCTTGTAGATCCATAGAAGCTTTACCATGATCTTTCCTTGCAGTTGAGGAACTAAATCCCATGTTTCATTCTTCATCAAGGAATGATGTTCATCAACCATAATATTCTCCCATTTAGGTTGACCATGTGCATTTGCATATGTATTTATATCACATGCCTCTAGAATAGATGTCATTACAACAACACTACCAAACATTTTTTGAGTTATATTCTCTCTTGAGTCATTGGTATATCCTACATTAGCTCCAACAGTTTCAATTGTCTTAGTCACCCATCTGGTAAGACAAATTTCCTTTGTTGAAGTTACTATATTAAGATCACCATTGTTGGATTGAATAAGGGTTCCAAAACGTGTGGTCAACTCTATTGTGGGAGATTGATTGCAAGTTGATTCAAGTAAAGAAGTTGATTGTAATAATCAATGGTCCTATGTAATAGTCAGTAAATCTAGAATTTTATATAATTTCCAAAAGATCACTCCTCAATAAGCCAGAAGAGGAGTTCAACATAGTGAGAATTTATGTCTTCTCATCTAAGACATCATCTTTCCTATAGATAATCTCATATTTGATAGGTTCAAACAATCTCTAGTCGTTCAACTATTCATAGTAGCCCAACATGATAGAAGCATGACTCTTCGTATCTAGGTTCTTCATTTTATCCTTCAGAATATGATCCCATATTATGCATCCAAAGGTTCTAGTACCTCCAACTGAGGGTTTTCTCCCATTGTTTTTCTTAACAAGAGTCATCCCATAAAATTTACTCGTAATCAAGTTTAACAAATAGTTCGAGTAGTAGATATCTTCTACCCAAAACCTAGTCGAGCATGGGATGCCCCTATTGTGGGTGCTTCATGATAAGGATGGTGAGATGCATATATATATACCATGAATGTCATATATAAGATCAAACTATTGATCCTTCAAAATGGCTTCCTCTTTAGTTTAGGGCATATTCAAGGTGATGTCTTTTTCCATGGTTAGGAGAGAGGACTTTAAGAACCAGTCCACTAGGAGTGGGTCCTTGAATTCACTTTTTCTAAGGTTTCATCGTTGATGCAACTCATGGATATGATCTATGACATGTGTGGTTGTGATCTAGTAGCATGTGGTGAGTAGTTCAACTCCAGTATCATGGCGAATAACTAACTGGAAGAAGTTAGAGAAGGCTATTGCAATGGACACAAAGGTGGTGTGACCACTTGAGGGAAATTAAACATACCATTTAGCGATGAGCCCCGTGAGGGTTTTTTAAAGAGATCAGGTTTGGTACAATCTTCTATAATTCTATTAGAGGAATATCATATATGAAAAGTCATTACAAGGTTGGATGTGTCCTCACAAGATTTTCCTTCAAATTTTGGGATGCTTGATGGCAACTTGTTAGGCATGAGTTGCCAAGTCACATCATGAAAGATGAGGTCATTGATAAGTTTTGAGAGGTATGGAAGATTCAAACTTTCCATGATGAAGGGTAAGGATTTTAGAGGAAGGATTCCTTTGGTAGGAGGATTAGTCAAAGATGGAGGGGGGGGGGAGGTGGTGGTTCTCTAGATCCCTGCAATCCTCTTGTAATTTTCATAAGGGCTCTACATATATGTCTTGTAGTAGTACACCTACCTAATGATATGCAATATGGTGAAATACCATGAATTGTAAGAGATCGACGAGGATGATAAGCGCTTGCAATGTTGACTTAGTCTCAAGTTTTTGTAATGGATAAATGTCGATGCAATAAGTGTCTTGATTATGAAAACATTTGATCGAGTTAAAGTGATATGAAAAAAATGATGAAATAACACCTCAAGACTCTAGCATGGCTCAAGTGTATCTAGATTAAAAAAAATTGATCCTTCCAATTGAATTTTTGTTGAGGGTGATGAAATCCATCAGGGATGAATCCAAGTGAAGGTAGAATGAAATAGTTACAGTGGACTAACCCGACATGATAAAATTGAAGGGACATCTCACTATCTACTCTAGGTACTGCTCATAACCAAATGAGCAAGTCACTTAGCTAGAAGTCCTAAAAATGGTTACCAAGTTGCCTCTTTATAGTGAAAGGATTGGGGGAATAATTGTTAGTCCACTGTTCATGTTGGGCAGGGACATATGGAATGAATCCCATGGTTGAAACCTCAAAATAAGGCATCAATTTGAGTAACTTGTCAACAAACTAAAGTCCTGTAATATGTGTTCACCCACTAATTAAGTGTGAGGTGGGATATCAACACTTACTAAGCTTGACCTAGTTCTTTACACATGTATGAGATGTGCTTTGTGGGAAAACAATTTTCTCTACTATAAGGATTATGCATAATGTAGTAAAATCCTAGTTTGAAATGAATGGTGACTTTGGAATGTTAACATCATAGTCCTATGCCCAAAGTCTTATCCTAATCTCAATGTGAGAGTTTTCTAAACAATTAGAAAATATACTTTACTAAATTGGGTTTATTTTAAAGTCTCAATCAACACCATGAATCAATTATGTAATTATTAGGTATATATTTTGTGTCCATGTGTAATGTGTAATTGCTAATGACGAAATAACATGGAAGTAAGAATTCAAATTCAAATTGAAAGTGATGATGATATAAACTAATATCTATTTCTGCTTTTGCTTCACCCATATTGCATAAGAGCTCAAGGTAAAGAGTATACATAGAATGATGAGATGTTCCTTGAAACCAATACTACTTTAAACTAAAGAGTAGAATAATTAGAACTAATGAACATGCATAAAGCAATAAAAAAAATTGAGTCAAAATTTAAACAAAATTTTAATGATCAAATCATACTAGTCAATTTTGCATAGTATGTTGCCTAAGTACAATGAAAATTTATATAAAACCCAATAGTGAACTTCCAGATTAAAAAAAAAAAAAAGAGCCCTATGACCTAAAGCCCCATAGGATATGAATAGTGCCACTATCACAACTAGCACTCATGCACCGGTAGTAAATTATTTTATGAGATGCAAATTTTGAAAAATGAGAGGGTTAATGGTCTTTCAACTAAATGTTGAGGTAACTAAACAAATAACTCCACAAAGACGAGTGATCAAGAGGAGCTCTAAATAGTTTTGAGAATACCTTAATTCCAATTCAAGGAAGAAACAATGGATTTTGTCCCCGATGGAGTCACCATTGTATTGTGGACTATTTGGTACTAGTGAGTACAAAATAGATTCTTCTAATAGGTTGAAACTATTGGTGTAGATTGGAAGTATCAAGGGTATTAATAAATATGTTTGATGCATGATTACTCCTTTTATGCAATATGAAAATATTAATGATGTAAAATATGGGAGAAGTAGTATGGGATGGACCTTCACAAAAAAATTGCCTCTTTGGCCCTACACAAGAAATCACAATAACAAACATAATTTTCAAATATCCTGCGTCATTAATAAGTTAGAAATCAAATCAATGCAAAGATTAAATGACCATTACAAGGAATATTTTGGTTGGGGGAAAGAGAACACCAAAAATTATATTGATGAAAAGTGAGGAAGAAATTTACAAAAAGAAAGAACTATATGACCATGAATATGAGTATCCATGAATATGACCTTAAAGATTCCTTTTTGGGAAATTATTTTCCTCTTTGAGGCTTTCTCTATGAGCCAAATTTATAACTAGAAGATGCTTTCTCCTTTGTGGCAGAAGAAAAAACTCAATGTTGATATTGATGAGATGCAATGAAATTGGAACTATAAAAATGATTGAATCCCTAATTGCACATGTATCATAACCTTACATTCATTGAACTCATGGAACTCTTGAGATATACTTGTATTTATAGGCTTTATTTGGAGAATGCCATGCATTGGAAGTGAAGATGTTTCCTAAGTTAAGACATGCAATTTCCTCTTTAACTCCACTGCTTTATCACAACTGGAAAAACCATACGCTTTTAAACCTTTTCCATTATTTCAATGTACATGGAACTATTAGATGATGTATTTTGATGTGTTGGTGTTATTATAAAGAAGAGAAGTTGTGTTTTTCTTATTTGTGTGCATTATTCTTGGAAAACAAGCCTCTTCTCACTCTTCCATTTAAAATTCGGATGATCCCTCAAGGAGAAAGGTTACAAGTTTTTCATGACTGCCCATAATAGCATGTATGGATAATATAGTATACGAATGTCCATAATCATGTTCATAACAACTTTCAAAACTATAGTTGAGAACACATAATCATGTCATAGACTATACCATAAAAATATAAAAAAGATACTTTTCTTAGCATAATTTTGAACATGGATAAATGGCTTCCACTTGAGCATTCACTACCTAAATATAGGCATCCAACTAATATTTCATCCTTTAACTGAGGTATGTGGTGACAATGGCAAGGTTGCCTACATGTCTACTCTTTGAAATCCCCAAAGGCAATGTTGTAGGATTGAAACTAGACAAGGACGATAAGCAAATAGAGTAGCTATGAACCCTTTGCTAGTCTACATTAGTACAAGAGTTACAACAAATACCCTCTACTAACTCATGTGCTAGTGTGGGTCATCACCATATACTAGTATTATACGCCAGTATAAGAAAACCCTCAACTAGTCCTACCTCATTGGTATGGGTAGATCCTCCGCTAGTCTACTCACTAGTATTAGGAATCCATCCGCTAGTCTATCAACTAATATATGTTCCATTCTCTAAATATTTATGCTTGGTTTGGAATTCCCATCAATAGTAGGAGTAGTGCATTCCCCTTTGCTCCCAATTTTATGAAGAATTTAACTAAAAGTATGTTGAGGAACAACAATGTGGTCAAATGATCACCCATTGAACCAACAAATGGGGGTATATGTAGAGTATGGACAAGAGTAGGTTGATAATTTGTGTTCATGGGATTGAGGTGCCCAAATATTCCTCAATGCTTTATGTGATCATGCCACTATTTATTAATCACAAGGAATGAGTTGAATGAGTGTCACATGGCCCTAGCTTTGTCTCTTTCTCTCTCCACTTATCATGTCATAACTCCCCTCTCATTCCAGTGGTAATCATTTCCATATATTTTACAAAGATTACTCCATTCTTACATCATTTTGTCATCACTATCTTGGGAAAAGCAATAATATGCTTGAGTGAGATAATTGTATTCATTGTGATGAATT
>WSFP011299588.1:0-45641 GCA_009831015.1 Picea engelmannii | reverse complement strand
TGTGTAGGCTAATGTTAGTACTAGTGTGCAAAATTCATATGTTGCATTTACATCCATAGAGGTAAATGTGCCAAACAAAGTTTTGTTGGCATGCAATTTAATCAAGTTTGACTCATTTTGTTGATTTCAAGCACAATAATTTTGGCCATTGAAGGTGTCATTCCCTAATTGTGTCTTAGTGTGAAACCCATCCTATATATAAAAAAAAACAATGTTTCCATAATTTTCATTTCATATATCATCAAAACTAGAATTTGTTGGCAACAAAATCGGCATCGACACCATTTACCTATTAATAAGCAAGCTCCATGCAAAATGGGTTACACATAGAAAATCATATACATAATAAGATATTTTTAAGAAATTATTGTACATACCTTATCATCATGAGATTTCTAATTAACTATCATTTGCATCAATCTAACCTTGTACGCTCGAAATGTGACTTGCACAAATTGCATGTATTTTTAGAGCCAAAATCCATTGTTATAGCTTTAGCTTTACAATTATATTATGAATCGATGTCAGAAATGAGAAAAACCTATCCATGACCTACACAACTTTGAAAGATTTCTAATGGCATATCATATGCCTATTTTTGAATACTTATCACCCATAACATTTCACGAAATCTTGGCTAGTTTTGGGGCAACGAATTGGTGTCTAGGGTTCATAAATTAAAAAGTGTTGTCATTCAACATCAAAACATAAAATGTGGTGCCATGGTTTATCCTATCTCAAGATATTTTCACCGATACACCATTTTCCACATACCAGGTTGGACCGAGATACAACTATAACAAGTTTCCAAAGCAGTTTTAGGCTTGAGGATCTCGCACTTTATAACAAATATCCAGGGATTAAAAAACAAATATAACATACTTTTATAGTTCTCATCACAATATTTCGACCAATGCTTCATTTTCCTTAGTTCACCTCGAAATGACTAAGTTATGGCCTTCAAAAATCAAGGAACGTATCGACCTAGTTAATGACTTCCGATGATTTGGTTTCAATGGGGATAGGTTTTCCCAATTGTACCATACCAGGATAAAAAAAATTAAAAAAAAATGGCTAGGTGGTTGAATATTCTTCTCTATTATCTTTCCATTAATGTATCATGTGCTTTAATTTGACTCCTTATAGCCTTGATATAACCTTCATAATTTATGAGGTAGATTATCCTAGTTCCATGTAAGACTAATGAGGTTTTAGGAATTATGTGAAATATTTGGTAGTTTTCAAAAAAAAAAAAAAATTAAAAAGTTCTCGGATTCATGTTTTAAAAGTTGAAGAGCCAGGAATTTGATACCCTGACCTCATGACAATTAATGAATTAAACTTTATCCATGAGTTAATGGAACCCATAACTCAATGTTGAATGACTAATGAACATAAAATATGGAAAGGCACTATCCCTCTTATCTTGGGGCCGAACCAAGACCAAGTGACCCATTCATGACATGACCTTAGGTACACATTTTGAGAAAGGAAGAGGGCACCCAATAAGGCCCACATGGATGTTGCACATAATTCTTTTGTATTTTGTTTTGGAGAAAGCAATATTATTTTCCGTCTTCCTATGTCCCTTTCCTTTCCCATCACAAATTGTAATGACCGAGAAACCGACAATTCCTAGTCATTGGAGGAAGAATTAATGAATATATAGAGTTAAATGTGTGCCTTTATTACTCCTACATGGTTTCCTTAGTTCATAATCTTTGGTTTTAAAAAATTATGGTTTGTTGTTTTGTTTCTTTATTGGGTTATGGTAATTACTCATACATGGGTTATGGTAATTACTCATACATGGTTTTCCTTAGTTTATTATTTCATAATCTCAAGGTTTTCAAAATTATACTTTGTTGTTTCGTTGTTTTATTGGCTTGTGGTATGGTTGGATTTTGATGGTGTTAGAGAAGTTTTTTTCCCTTAGTTTGTTAGTTCATAATCTCGAGGATTTCAAAATTATACTTTGTTGTTTCATTGTTTTATTGGCTTGTGGTATGGTTGGATTTTCATGGTCTTAGAGAAGTTTTTTGTGCAGAGAGAAGTTGAACCCCTATGGGAAACATGTTAATGTCTTCTTGGCCTCCACTTTCCCTCCTTTCCCCCTCTTCTCTCCTTTCTTCTCACAACCTCTTTTTTCCTTTTTTTGTTGTAACAATAACCATGTCTTGTGGGGATATATGCTCCACCCACAACCTTTATCCTCTCCTCCCTATTATTAACAACATTATGCATTATGCGAGGGAAGGAGTCGAATTCATGTCCTGTAACCTCGTTCCTATGTTACTTAACAAGTCTATGGGGGAATATCTACTCCACTCATGTGACCACCCCCCCGCCCCCCCCTCCCTCATTGTACCCCCTTGACTAGCCCTTTTCCTTGCACCCCATTTCAATCCCTTTCCCACTTGTCTCCCCATTACCCATCCCACATTCCCATGTCCTCTTTAGTGTAGAGCTACCACAAGACCTCTTCTCATCCATCCATCCTTAAGTTCTATCTTCTACCTTGCATGCCCCCTCTCCTTATTCCCATGCTCCCTTCCATGACCTCTTGTACCTCCTAACTTTTCCCCACACGCCCACCACTAGAATCAATATTCCTCCCTTGTTTCGTGTGCCCCTTTCCTCTTTGCAACTCTTCCCCACACCCAAATGTTACGTGTGCACACAATGACCACATCATCACCCCTAACGTTTTCTTCACCCATATCCACCCTTCTTTAATGTAAAAGGTACCCTTTCATTGTTTATTATGCCTAAATTTACCAATGTCTAGCCACTAGAAAGGAGCGACCACCACCAAAAATCTTCTTAGGCGACACCTCATTTAATTTGTGCAATTTTATATAGTTGGGGGATTAAAAGGGGGAGGCATTTTTTTTTTGTGGCCAAAAGAGACATTTTTGAGATCATTTTTACTCTAGAAGATATTTATATTTAACAAGGAAGGAACCTTTTCATAGAAACAAAATATTTTTAACTTTTAATATAAAAGAAGTCTTTTAAGGTTTTATATGCAAGCCATTTCGTGACCAAAGTAAACCAATATTTGATCGATTGGAGACTAATTTAGGCTAAAAGGGGCATTTTATGTTCCAAAAGAGACCATATTTGCACACGAGTTGGGGGGAGGGTTGTTCATAACTAACAAGAGAGTTTTTAGTTTAAAGAAAATGAGTGTTTTGGGAACTTTGAGTAGTCAATATGCAGACAATATGGAAAAAACATGCAAAGCTCTATGGTTCATAACTTAAGACCCAATCACTTTCAACACGCAAATACCATGTTTCAATTATTCTCTTATCATCTCCATTTAGTTTTTTTTGAGTAGTTTTTTTAAAATTTGGATTCTTCTAAGAATAACTCGATTAAAAAATTGTGTGGCCCCATAAATTGGGTAAGGGTTTGGTCTTCCTAGAAAACTACAAAAACACAGGTAACCAAGTTCCTGAAACTATTTATTTTTATTTTTTGCAATAAATTATATTTCAATAGTCGAGGGGACATGCTTGAAAAATCAGCATGTACCTTGGTCACATGAACGAATTTCTATCATTTTGATTTATGCAATTTCAATTATCAAACATTGATAGTAAAAGTTAATGAATATTCATAAGAGGTACTCTATAAATAAATCCCCCTTTATATTAAAAGAGTGAGAACTTTATGTTTTGGATCAAACCAACTTGGTCACCATTTACCCCTTCTCTTAGTTGAAAAGTATTGACTAGCCCTCCTTTGGATGTGAAAAGTACTTTGCTTGAATAATCCAACTAGACATCCTCATGGGAGGCTTGGCTCTTTTATTTCACATGCATCTTCCTTTCTTTAAATTGATTTTAAGAGCCCAACCAGACAAGTGGCAAGGTTAGGGGACAACCACCTCCCTCTAAACTATGCATGGTACTCTTGATTTTCATTTACCTTTTACTTTTGTTAGCCATGTTCTTGAGCTCACTATCTTAATACCTAGTGATAATTGAATGCTACAAGATAAAAGGGTTACACCAACTTGAGAGGACCTTTCAAACACACTGGTAGGCTTTTTTTCATGCATGACTAATAAGTAAAACAAAATTTATTAATAATTATTATCTTTTAATATCTTAAAAATCCTTTCACCAATCCTTCTCTACCCAAAACCATTATAAGACCTTCCACCTCCATAATTTCTTTGTTTACAATGAAAAATATTATTTTTAGCTTTCAAACAATGTGGCATGGCTTATTTCTTCATCTCGTGGATTCATTGGAAACTATTTAGCTTTCAAACAATGTGGCATGTCTTATTTCTTCATCTCATGGATTCATTGGAAACTATTGAAAAATTAACTAGTTAAGATACCAAGTGTAAGTGATTGACACCGACACTTGATTTTCACAACCTTTTTAACAATGAATTTGTTTTTTCTAGTGATTTTATTGCATTGCAAAATTATTTCACCACCCTTAAAATAGTCATGATACCCCAACAAAACTTGTAGGAAATTGTTGTTTAAAATTTTTGGTTGGTTTTGTTATAAAAAGTTTATTTTTTTTAACATGCAATATCTTTCTTGATGCTTTTAGTTGGTTGTTATCTTCAAGCTTTTCACATAGCCAACTTATATTTTTCTTGAAAGCAATGGAAACAACAAACACAAGAAGCATACACATAACAAACATCAATATTTACCTTAGAAACCCTTTAATGGGAAAACCAACCTCAAATATATCTTAATTACTTTGTCCATTCCTACCATGTTGGTCAATCCAATGTGTTTACAATGGAGTGAAACAAGCTTTTAAGTAGGTTGCATCATATGAAATATCATGAGTGAATACCATTGGCTACCCAACCATGGGCCCGTAAACTATTAGACCATGTCTCCCTATACAATCATAAAGTCCTATATCTCCTCTTTGTATGATTCACATAATAGGATATAGTTTTTATCCTAAGCATGAATAAGATCCTATTTTGCCTCATCCTAGCCTGATTTCTTCATGAAGAGTTGGTGTGAGAGAAAATGTAGTTCAAGAGGCGGTTACAAAAATTGTACCATATATTTGTATCTTTGGTATGAATATATTGTTGAATTGACTTACGTCTTTTCCGCCATTTTTTGTGTCACCTTGAATATCATTTTTTTTATTATACTCTTTCAATTGTTTATTATAATCTTTCAATTGGTATTAGATCTCTTTAGTAAAACATCGTGCGTGCTTGTTTTTAAGCAAGCTGAGTTCCATGGTGGTTGTTCTAAAGGGAAAGTCGAGCCGAGTTCCATGATGGTTGTTCTAAAAACCAAACGATTGGTTTTTAGACGATTAATCAATGCCTAGTTGTTTCCTAACACATGCCAGTGTTAATTAAAGTCAACCAAGCGATCATAAATTTGTATGACAAAAATATGTAAAACATAGTGCATGTTTGTTTCTAAGCAAGTCGAGTCCCATGGTGGTTGTTCTAAAAACCAAATGATTGGTTGCTATAAAAACCAAATGATTAATCAATGCATGGTTGTTTCTTGGCACATGCCATTGTTATTTAGAGTCCCATGGTGGTTGTTCTAGAAACCAAACGATTAATCAATGCCTGGTTGTTGCTAGGCACATGCCATTGTTAATTAATTAGGGATTTCATGCCTGTGTAGCTCCCATTAATCAATGCCTAGTTTTTTCCTGGTACATGCCATTGTTAATTAGTGTTCCATGGTGGTTGTTCTAGAAACCAAATTGTTAATCAATGTCTGGTTGTTGCTTGGCACATGCCTTTGTTGATTAATTAGGGATGTCATGCATGTGTAGCTCCCATTAATCAACGTCTAGTTGTTTCTTGACACATGTCATTGTTAATTAATTAAGGATGTCATGCTTGTGTAGCTCCCATACACCATCTAAAGTGTCAATCCTAGTCGTGAACATAAAGAATCATGGTTGACCACAATGTTTTCCTTTGTTTGCAATCAGTATCATAAGTGCTTAGGATTTAGTAGGGGAGGCATGGCGTGATACAATTTTGTTGGAAATTCTTGCCCATGCTCATCTCTTGTTGTGTTAATAAGCATTTGGATGACTCATTATTAGCCAAGCTAACATGTATCTGAATTTTGGAAATTGTATACCTTGAATATCAATGGCTTCTTGTGTGGTTTCATATGGTCAGGAGCAACAACGTACATGTCCCTTTGCAATTTCAATCCCTATTGTGTGTTCTTTTTTCATTCAAACAAAAATGTAGTTTGTGGTTATGTTGTTTTGTAGGGTTATGGATATAAGATGTTGAAAAGACTTGAACTATAAATTAGTTTACATGATCATGGACTACAACCTAGTGACACTATGTGATCTTCTATGGTTGGTGTTGGAGTGCTCAATTTATCATATACCATGGTATACTTATTAGAAACAATGAACTCTAACTTGAACATTGTAGGAAGTCATATTTGACATGATCTTTGCAATTTAACTCTATTATTATATAGTATCTCTTAAATCTGGTGGCATGCTTATTCTGATATATGATTTGTAGAAAATGAATTATTACATGATCGAGTTATTATTAGTTTTCATGTATCGTCCTAATTTTATTTAATTGTATTAATTTAGATACACTTAAGTCCTTGCCTTGTATTTAAATTTATATGTGCTAACAAACAACTCCCCAAAAACTTCCATTTGGTATTTTTTTTTAACTTTTAAGTGATAAAAAATTAATAATGACCATAGCCTAATTTTTATCATATGCTTATTGTATATATGGAGACATAATGGTAATGAATTTAATAATATTGATGAGATATACACAATGACAATTACTTTAAAAATATTAGTGATATATACATGATGTCACTTACTTTAATAGTGGAAAGAAACTTAGTAATTTTATAAGAGAAATGGAGAGTAATATAAAATATAGTTTTCTAACAACAACATTTTTTTTAGACGAGGCGAGCATGGCACAATTTACGTTGTATGATAAGTCTGGCTAGGGTTCCCATCCCTACTCACCCTATACCTCCTAATTGGATTAGGATTGAATAGCGCTAAGGAGATCTATCC
Organism: Picea engelmannii; assembly: GCA_009831015.1. Lineage (NCBI taxonomy): Eukaryota > Viridiplantae > Streptophyta > Pinopsida > Pinales > Pinaceae > Picea > Picea engelmannii. Next base: position 38,585 of record WSFP011299588.1, on the reverse strand, counting down.
ACATAGGGTTTCAACAAGTTTAGAGTGCAAAGAGGAGAATCACCTTAGATCGTGGGATGGTGCTCGAGCCCTATCCGTGCCCTAATCTTCCTGCGATGAGAGTGCAGTCGAAGAAAGATATTTGCTGATGTAGATTTCAATCAACATCTCCACCCCTATTGAAGGATGTGTTAGTGAAGAAATAGTGTTCAACGGTCTCCCTCTAGTTGTCGGATCTGTTAAGACATAATGGTAATGACTTTAAAAATATTGATGATATATACACAATGAAAATTATTTTAACAATATTAATGATATATACATCATGTCACTTGCTTTAAGAATATTGATGATATATACATAATGAAAATTAATTTAACAATATTAATGATATATACATCATTTTAAGAATGGCAAGAAACTTAATAATTTTGTTAAGACATAATGGTAATGATTTTAAAAATATTGATGATATATACACAATAGAAATTAATTTAACAATATTAATGATATATACATCTTGTCACTTACTTTAAGAATTGCAATTGTCACTTACTTTAAGAATTGCAATTGTCACTTAGTAATTTTATATAAAGAGAAATGGATAATAATATAAAATCTAGTTTTCTAACAATAACATTATTATTTTTTTTTAGAGGAGGTGAGCATGACACAATTCACGTTGCATGATAATTCTAACCATGGTTCCCATCCCTCGGTGAAATAATTAATAATAGAAAGCCAAAAGTAGTAAATAAAAAAAGTTTTTTAATTGTTTCATGACATGTGTTGGATAGGGAAAAGTATTGGATACATTATTGGAATATTGAGGGGTGAGTGAATCAATATGAGCACTTTTAACCACAATATATAAACTTCAACTTAATCAACATTATATCATCATTATATCATGAGCATATAAACATAAGCAACATCACATCAAGTATATAGTACATCAGAATTTATGTGGAAACCCAAACGAGAGAAAACCATATAATGTTTTCTTATATATCAAAGAATACATTCATTGGAAGCACCAACTTCCCAATTCTCCAGTTGCAATTGGAAGGAGGCTACGACCCCCTATTTACAGGCTCCAACATGAAGGAAGCTACAACTCCTTGAATTCTCTAGCTCCAACCAGAAGGAGGCTACAACCCCCTGATTCTTAGGCTCCAACCTGAAGGAAGCTCCAACTCCATGATTCTCTAGCTCCAATCGGAAGGAGGCTACAACCCCCTTTCCTTTCCCCATCCTTCTGCCCTGAAATATAAATGTAGACTAACTGTCACCACCACAATCATTGCCACTGTCACATCAACCTGTAATCTGTCAACCTGTCATTTTATCCAACGTGTCATTGTATCCAACCTGTCACTGATCAACCTGTCCAATATGCCACTACCACCAATACTCAACTAGATCCTCTCACATGGATCTTATACCAAGGACACCTCTCAACTAGATGTCCAACATCAAAAACACATTCCTCTACCAAGCATGTATCAAGATCAACAACATACCATCACAAGATATGCCTCTCAACCATGTGTCAAAGCATGTACCAAACCATCAACCTGTACCATACCAAGCATCAACCATGTACCACATAAGTGCATCAACCATGCACCAACACCTATACCAAACCATGCATCAACCATGCGCCAACACTTGTGCCAAACCGTGCATCAACTATGCACCATAACATGTACATGTTGATGCTTGAATCTATTAGGACCGAAACGACAACCTCATGAGGATGTAAATCCTCCTGTGTTTTTATAGAGGTGGTACTCCTCTTTAAATTTTCTTGGGATTTTTATATATTCAAAATGTGGGACTTGACAGAAGTCTGTCGTAGTAATTAAAGAAGCATAAATATTGCAAGAAAATAAAAGGAAAATGTTTTTCGTTTTCTTTAAAGAAAGTTCCTGAGAAAGGACCAAGAGTCACACACTTCACACATTTAAAGCAAATAAACAAAATTTCCTCACATCCATCATAGTTTAAGATAAATATTTATGATCACATAAAATAAAAAGAAGATGATTTGCATGCAAAAGAGAACTTTAATGGAGTGGAAACATGGGCAACTCAAATAAAGATAGTGATAGATCAACCTCAAATACTTTATATTATGAAAACAGGGTTACAAAGCACATTCAAGATTGTTCTCAAAGTAGTTCTCTTGAAATTTCTAAAAAATATATAGTCTGTTACATATTCTTTGAAATTGTAAATGTGTTTGTCTTAAAGACTGGGATTGGGGCTCCTGCGGACCATAAAGCAAATAAATACAAGAAATAAGCTTTTAGAAGACGGTGGGAGGTAGAAGAATCAACAAAACCTGGTAAGAAGAAAAAGGAGTTATCAATCTTCAGTTAAACCTTTCTAGTGAAAGAGGTGGAATAACTCAATGAAGGACCTGATAAAGAAAAAGAAGGATATGATCAGCATAAACTTACTATGATGGTCTCTCGTGTCTTTTCATTTGCTTGTTGATGTCCTTTTATCATTTTCATCAATGTTTACAGGAACCGTCTCAACTGCTTCTTTCCCTTCATTGGTCAGTTTATCGATATCTTTCTTGAACCATTCTTCGATGTAACTTTTCATTGGTGCCACGTTGATTTCATTCTAGATTTTAATGTTGAACAACTCACCCTCCAAATCTCTTAGATCAAGGGAAATGCCATGTAATGCTTCTTCAATGTCCTGATTTTTTACGGAGTAATCCACTAGTCATTTATCTATGGTGTCCTCATCATATTCAATTATACTATAGAATTTTTCAATTGACAATCCTTTAAAAATCTCAACTTGCTCATCGAACTGTTGTTTTGTTAGGAGCAACAAGTTGAGAATCAACTTGGGATCTTGGACTTCATTAATGATTTCGGCTAGGTCCACCTCTGTGAGCCTTTTGAATAGTTCTTCCCTCCTTGATATGGCTTGGTTGCACGCTTGAACAATGTTATTCAAGTTCTTTATCTTTTCTTTCCAACATGCATTCAATTGCTTGATCCAACTTGGAGAGGGAAGGTCCTCCTCTCTTCTCCTTAGCTCTGACATGTTGGAAACTTTAACACCAAAGGGTACCACAACATCAAGGTAAAAACCTTCTTCATTTTTTAGGTTGGCTTGCAAAAACTCATGGAAGGCATGTGCCCTCAAGCCAAAAGAAATCATGTTCTTTGAAATTTCCCAAGCTTCTGTGATCAGTGCCATTTTTTTCTTGATATTATTCTCCACATAGCTCCTTGCTGATGTAAGTAACCTTGAATATCCTTTTAATTTAGCGGCGGGCATGGTGGATCCAAAAATTGCCAAGGGGATGGAAATAAGTGGAAGAGGCATCAAGGTCTATTCCAGTTCCTTAATCCTTTCCTTTAAATTTATATTTTCCGCTTCGATGCCACCAATGGAGTTGTCCAATGCATCATCGATTGCTCTATGGATTCCGAAAATCTAGGAAGGCCGCATATTTCTTAGGTTAACCTCTAAATGAGATTTCCCTTTTTCATTCTTCACATTACTCTTCTCAATAATGAATTTCTTTTATTCGTTGTCAAATATAGCGCTCTAAAATACAAATGAATCTTCTTCATCGAAGGTCTCATTCTCATCAATTTCCAACGATGTATTCTGGTGGGTCATGCCTCCTGGCTGATCAATATTAGGAAACATTTTCTCGATGTCAGCCTAGAGCTCCATATCTTCGAGGGAGAAGCTATTGATATCACTTTAGACGCGATGCTCTTCTTCCTCTTGTCCAATATTCTTGCTCTTCTTCCTCAGAGGAAGTTTAAGTGAGCTTTCATTTTTTCCTGGAGGGGTGTTCTTGTCTCCTCCTCCGCCTGAACTACCGTTGATCACTTTTCTAGATGGGTGGGCCATTGGAGCACTGCTATGAGATGTTGTAGTCTTGGGAGTAATAGTTGGGGACCAGGCACTCTTCTCGTTGGGACCTTTTCCTTTCTATTTGTAAAATTCATTAGTACTGAGTACCGTCTCCAAGTCACCATCATTGTGAATAGGAGCACCCAAGTTATTATCTTCTTCTTCTTCTAGAACAATGTGGATAAATGAATTGCTAAAACCCATTGTTAACATATGTTCCACAAAAATTCCGGTAGGGTCAAACCCTTTTATCTTTTCAGCATACTTGAGATTTAGGTTGTGGAAGTGGTTTGCAAATTCATCAATTTTGTTCATATTTCTGAATACAAAGTCCCCAATTTTCCAAGGGAAGGGTATGAATTGCTTTTTTCGTTTCTCATGAAAAAAGTGTAGCCAGAAATTATATTGCCTTGCAACTTTTGTAATAAACATTATGTCAGATATATGGCAAGGAAGAAAGGAGGGATTTTCCTTAGAACCGAAAATCTTGATAGCATTGTAATTTTCCATTTGCTCCAAGGTCCCCTTTTTATCCAAGAATTTACTTGCCTGGGCAGATATTCTTGGGGTATCTTTTCTAAACAACAATCCTTTAAAAATAGAGACAAAGTAGTTGAAAAATTTGTAAAATGCAGGGAAGCTTTGCGCCTCCATAATGCTTGGTACCAAAAGGTCACTGAGTCAAACTCACAATTCACCTTCTTGCAGATAGACAATTTAGGAGATTGACAACAATGTGCTATTGTGAATACCAAATAAGAGGCCATAAAGAATTTCTTATATTTTTTGTATTGTGACAATTGGGAAGAAATTTCAATGGAAATCAGTTTTCTCCAATCAAAAATGGCTTGCTCCTTGATAGTGAAATATAAGATATAAAGAATCATACGAGAAATATTGGAGGTATTTTCTTGGTCGATCACTCTGGTGAATAACCAAGCAATTTTCTGAAAGGGGTTTTTGAACGAGTTGACTTGCAACCTAGTAATATCTTCAGGGATGGTCGCAAGATTCTCCAAACATTCAAGCAAGAGGTCCAGGCCATTGTCATGCTTTTTTAAGAAGTCCCTGCAATCTTCACCTTTGAAGGTGAGTGTTGGCTCTAGGAGTTTTAGTATTTTACGGAACACTTGAGATGAAAGAGAGTCAAGAGAATGGTATTGAAGTTGAATAATCTGTTTACTTGGTATATATTTCTTAACGCACCAGGCAACCAGTTCCTTGCAGTCAAAAACCTCAGGAACATAACCTGCACAAGCAATTCCAGACGTCCAATTTACTTCATTCTGAGCATAAGGGGATGAATAGTAAGAATATGCTCTAGACCACTAAAATTCCTGGTCCTCACGTCCAAAAATGTTCAAAGTGTCTCCCCAAAACCGTTGTCGAGTTGTTGCTGCCATAAGTTGACAAGAGTGTTCTTTTAATCCAAATAATATTTGAAATGAGTGCTTGAGAGATATAATATAATATTCTGCAAATTGTACTTTAATGTGGTTTAATAAGCAATATCCTCGAGCCCCTCACTTATTAATGATGATCTTTAAGGGACCTACATGATGAGTTATTATAATTAAACCATACTAAATGCATATTGGAAAAGCGCGAAGGTGGCGGGGATGGGCGAGAGCAATTAGGACTTGGGATTTTTGTGAACCCGGGAACCCGTTGTTGCAAAAGGTCAAAAATTGGCTATGTGTTGTAATGTGGTCAGTCGGAATCATGATATGGGGAATAGGAAGTGAGAACCCATGAGTCCTCCAGCCCATGAACCCACCATTTTTGAAAAAAAGACTAAGTATAGTAATTAGAAAGGGAGAATAAAATGGAGAAAAGAAAAGGGGAATATGGGTAAGTATAGAAGAGGGAAAAGAAATGGACAAAAGAAGTTGGGAGAATAGAAAAGGGGAGAGAAATTTTGGAAGAGGGAATTGATCAATAGTACCATATGCCTCGACCATCAACCATGTACATCAACACCATACTAAGTACCAAAAATGTACCATACCATGTATCAACCATGTACATCAACAATGTACATAAACATATGTACCATACCATGTACCAACAATGTATCTCAACCATATACCATATTAATCAATCATGTTATGCCATGTAGCATAGGATATATCAAGAAAGTACCATCAAAGGTGTACCTCAACAAAGTACCAACAACCAAGATCATATACCAAGTATATGCCTCAACCATGCACCTAATATGTGCCTCAAGCATGTGTCAATGCCTCAACAATATACCAAAGACTTGCATCAAGCATGCACCATAACATCATCAACATGTAACCCTCAAAACATGCATATAAACATACCTGTAACTCTATAACATGCCTGGTGTATGTGATCACAGACCTGTAGAGCTTCCTCAACTTCAACAATAGGAGAATATCATCTTCATCAAACTTTACCTTAGTCTCACGGGACTAGTTTTTGGATTAGCCACAAACCCTAAATTTAAACAACCATAACTATGTACCTGTAGCGAATAAAGGTCTAAAACTTGTACTCAATATTATTCAATATCTCTTATGAAATTGTGTCAAGTTTCACTACTTGGAACATCCAAGAAAATGAGATATAGCAAAGATGGCAGACCTTGCTGAATTCTGGATTATTCTAGAGAGATAACTTGTAGAGAATGCCACGCATGGAATATTTGATATCTAGATCTGAAAATAATACAAAACATACTACATAATTTAATCTATCCAATGCATTTGGTATCACTAAATTTTGATCATCGATGAAGAAGTTTTGACGGTTTTACCTGGAACAATTGTTTGAGACTAGTTTTAGGACTAGCCAAAAACCCTATTTTCCACAAAGTGTATCTCTGAAAACACAATGATCCAGAAGCTAAAATTTCTATCACAGGTACCTTGATATGTCATATCAATATCCTCCAAGTTTCTCTATCTGAATCAATATATAAATATATTTATAGAAAAAATGGTAAGATGACCTGTAAATAACATACCTTAGAACACATCATCACAAGACTTCATCCTTCTTTGGAATTTCGCCCTTCTTTACTTCATATTGCCTCTAAAATTCACCTCAGATCTCCTTGGTCACCTCAGATAAGAATAAATCACTCTCTTAGACAGATATTCAATAAACTTGTGTGTAAAAATGAGAGGCTCTTGATGTGTATTTACACTTTTCCAAGTGACTTCTTTACTTAACTTTAGGGACAACTTGTAACTTTTTGTTTACAACTACTTTACCCTTTCATTAATGAATTGAAACCAATTAGGGGATTCTTAACCCATGTTTGAGGCTTCCATAGGGGCTTCTTAACCCATCTTTGGGGCTTCCAACTTCATGACCTCATAACTCCTCAACCATGAGGAACCACGTGGTGTACCACCTATCATCAGAAACATCATGATGAGGACTATCCATCCATGAGTGTCTTACCTGCATGTACACTATAATTCATGTCCATATTCATCAAACAAATTTGGGTACCATAACCATACCTTTGGGGCTTCATGTAGACTTCATAAAATGCACCCAACACATATGTTGACATCAACCACTCCATCAATGACAACTAACTCACCATCAATATCAATCATATCTCTAGGGATTCTGGACTTCTCCAAGGGTTGAGATCAATATCCAAGGGTTGAAATCAAATACAGCCAACTAGCCAAACCAACTTTCCAACAATATCCTCCTTTGGCATTGATGGCAACACCAACATTGATGGCAAAATTGATGACAACATTGATGCTCCTCCAGTGACCATTACTCCTCATCAATTTTTCTCACTCTCCCCCTTTGACATCAATTTCAAAGGGTATCTTTCATTGGGGCTGCTCCCCCTATCTTCATGCATATGTTATCTCTCTCTCTATTTGTTTCCATGCCTTTGTTCTTTCTCTTCACATGTTTCTCTCCTTATGTGACTTCCCCTGAAAGTATACCTTCTTTGAACAATCCTTCTCTGACTTCATGCGCTTGAATTTTAATCTTATGATATTTCTCTTTGTCTCCCTTTGAAATCATGGGTAACATGGCAACTCCCCATGTCGGTATGTCTCCCCCCATCAGCATGCTACTGATATTCCTTTTTGAATCTCTTGATGATTTCTCTTCCCTTGAGTTTTTTGCAAGATGTCGTGTAGATCAATGTAGGGATACATATAAATGTTTCATTTCCAATGTTGCTTATTTTCCATCGATGCTTCCTCTTGTAACTCTATGACATATATAAAAATTGTTCATTATTTGATTTCTTCATTCACTTGTCATGTTCACTTGACTCTATTGTTCAATGATTTTCTTCTGTTGATTTAACTTTTGTTGACAATTTCTCTTTCCCTGTTTTGTTGTGCCTTTCACTGTTTGTTTTTCTATGAGAAAATAATTCCACTTATTCCAATTGTAAATACACTACTATGCATATTTTCTGACCCACATTATTTGTACCTGCAAGTATCCATCTCTGTCCATAACTTCTATGCATCATCTCTGACCCATGTTTTGTGTACCTTCTATCTGACTTTTTTGAATCTGTCTCTGCAAATACTTTGAACTGCTCAAAGGATGGTTCTCTAATCTATAGTAGCTACTGCACTTAATCCCCCTGTTCAATATTCATATTTATTGGGAGTCTCCAAGATGAATGGCTCAGAAAAACACCTGCTCGGATGCATAGTAATCTTTCTCTTCGTATGTGGATTCATCATCTTCCTAAATTCTAACATTTTCTTCTTGAATTTTGACTTCATCCTCTTCTTGGATTCTATCATCTTCCTCTTGGCCTACGAATTCATTATGATCTCACGTTGTTGTAAATATTGTGAGTACAATCTCTAGGACCTGGTCTTCATTCACCTATTGTTCTTATTTTTCATTTCTTTTCCAAACTTTCATGTATCTAACATCAGTTTTTTCCTTCATGGGAGGCTCTATCATGCTTCTACAATTTCAAGCTATGTGTCCACAGTTGTGGAATTTGTAACATTCAATATTATGTGGATGCACATAAGCATTTATTTCTTGAACATTTCTTTCATAAGCCCTGCAATCTATATATTTATGTCTAAAGTTGGTACAATTAAAAAAATGACCATAAAATAAATTTACATATGTGGGAGTGAATGATCTTCTTTGTGGTGTAGTCCTTCTGGGTTCCTGTCTTGGCTAATCATGATTGACGTTTCTTTGTTGCTTGAATGTAAAAGATCTTATGTATTCATTCCCTTCTGATTCTTGTTGACCATGATTCCTTCCTTTGAGAACTTCTACATAACTCTTTTGCTCTGTTTCTTTCATCATGGATCTTGAACCTTTATCAGTCTGCATCTGGTTGTATCCTAGTCCAGACCTGTCATAGTATGGCCTTTAATTGTTGATGATATTATCCAATGTTTTGGTGATATTCTGTTGCATGTCCTTCTTTTGAAGATATTTTCTTAGAGTGACTACTCCTACTTCCAACCTTTCAATCATCTTCTCCTTTTCTTCTAGCTGACTTCTGAGTATTTCTTCAATCTTTCTATCTTCTTCTACCTGTAATTTCAACTTCGTGATTATCTTCTTAACTTCCTTTGAGTTGAAATTATGGGATCCTTTTATCTTTAGTTCTGCCTTGACTGACTTATTTTTATTTCTTTCTTTCCTTAGTTCTTCTAAGGCACTAATTAATCCTTCTCTGAGATCGACTTCACCTTCTTCTTCAGAATCATCAGAGGTTCTTTTCTGATTTTCCCTAGCCATAAATAATACCATTTCTGAATCATTGTCACTTTCATCATCTTCATCAGATGAGGAACTATCTTCTCTTGAGTAGAGATTTGTCTTGAAGGATTTTCTATTATCTCTTCTCGTGTTTCCCTTTTTATATTTCTTTTCTTTCTTGGGAACTTCTTCTTCATCACTTTTTGAATTCTTAGCATAAGGAAATTTATTAGCAAAATGACCAATTCTACCATAATTGAAACATTTTAATGGAAGCATACCTTTGTACTTGTCGGTTCCTCTCTTTAACTTCCTTACGAAGTTGTCTATTTCTTCATCCTCGTCTAGATCATTGCTACAGTTGCAATTTGGATTTGACTCAGGATTTATCTTCTTCTTTGTCTTCTTGGATGCTTTGAAGGTTGCTTCTATCTTAGATGGATTTTCTGGTTTGTTCTCATTTCATAAGCTGTAAATATTTAATGTATCTCATCCATGCTTATCGTACTCAAAATTGCTCTTTCTTCTAGTGCTAAAATCTTAAGATCAAATCTCATTGGAAGAGATCTCAGTACCTTTTGAACAATTATAGATTCATCAACTTCTTCTCCCAATCCTTTAATCATGTTCACTATTTCATCAACTCATAAGAAGTAAGCTGCAATGTCTTCATTTTCCTTCATTTTCAACTGTGCAAATTGACCTCTGTAAGTCTAAATCTTTGCTTCCTTGAATTTGGGATCTCCTTTATAAAAATTTTGAAGTTTGTCCCAAATTTCCTTTGCAGAATTGCAATGCATAACTTTGACATATATTGAATCAACCAGACCATTTAGGACAACATTTTTGGCTCTTGAATTGTTTTGGCAGAGTTTATTTCCATCGTTATCTATTGGAGGAGTGTCATGATCTTTATATCCATCTACTACTAATTGAAAAACATCAAATCCATGTGTTTTTACATATGCTTTCATCCTTATACTCCAGAATGCATAGTTATGTCCATCAAACTATGGTATTCCATTTTTATACATATTGTTTCTCTCCATGATCTACCTTCCCGTGGTTAAAATATTTTTTGAAGGAACTTGCTTTGATACTAATTGTTGGAATACTGAGAAGGGGGGGGTGAATCAGTATGAGCATTTTTACCACTTTTAACCACAATATATAAAATTCAACCTAATCAACATTATATCATCACTATATCATCGATATATCATTAGTATATCATGAGAATATAAACATAAGCATCATCACATCAACATCACATCAAGTACACAATACATCATAATTTACATGGAAACCCAAACAGGAGAAAGCCACAAAATTATTTCTTATATATAAAAGAATACATTCATTGGAAGCACCAAATTCTCAATTCTACAGCTGCAACTGGAAGGGGGATACAACCCCCTATTTACAGGCTCCAACCTAGGGGAATCTACAACTCCCTGAATTCTCTAGCTCCAACCAGAAGGAGGCTACAACCCCTTGATTCTCAGGCTCCAACCTAAAGGAATATTTAACTCCCTGATTCTCTGGATCCAACTGGAAGGAGGATACAACCCCCTTTCCTTGCCTCGTCCCACCACCATGAAATATAAATATAGACCAACTATCATTACTACAATCACTACCAATGTCACTGCCAATATCACATCATCCTATAACCTGTCAACTTGTCATTGTATCCAACCTCTAACTGATCAACATGTCCAATCAGTCACTGTCACTGATACTCAACCAGATCCTCTCACATGGATCATATACCAAGGACACCTCTCAACTAGATTTCCAACATCACCAACACATGCCTCTACCGAGCATGTACCAAGATAAACAACATACCATCACAAGATATGTGTCTCAACCATGTACCAAAGCATGTACCAAACCATCATCCTATACCATACCAAGAATCAACCATGTACCACAATAAGTGCATAAACCATGCACAAACATGTGTACCAAACTGTGCACCAACCATGAACCAACACATATACGAAACCGTGCATCAACCATGCACCAACACCTATTCCAAACCATGCATCAACCATGCACCATAAACTGTACTATATGACTCAACCATCAACCATGTACATCAACACCATACCAAGTACCAATCCTATACCATACCATGTATCAACCATGTCCATCAACACCTGTACCATACCATACCATGTGCCAACAATGTATCTCAACCATATACCATATAACTCAATAATTCCATACGTCGTGTACCATAGGATATATCAAGCAAGTACCATAAAAGGTGTACCTCAACAAAGTACTAAACAACCAAGATCATATACCAAGTATATGCCTCAACCATGCACCTAATATGTGCCTCAAGCATGTGTTAATGCCTCAACAATATACCAAAGACTTGCATCAAGGATGCCCCATAACATCATCAACATGTAACCCTCAAAACATGTATATAAACGTACATGTAACTCTATAAAAAAAACTGGTGTAAGTGATCATAGACATTTAGGCCTTCCTCAACTTCAACAACAAGAGAATAACATCTTCATCAAACTTTACCTTAGTCTCACGGGACTAGTTTTTGGATTAGTCACAAACCTTAACTTTCAACAAGCATAATGTTGTACCTTTAATGAATCTTATATGCAATTCCTCCAAGTTTCACTGCTTGGAGCATCCCATAAGAGGAGTTATATAAAAAAGACAGACCTTGCTAAATTTTGGCTTATTCTAGAGAGATAACTTGTAGAGCATGCCACACACGGAATATTTGATATCTAGATCTGAAAATAATAAAAAAACATACTAAGGACTTTAATATATCCAATTCATTTGGTATTACTAAATTTGGATCATCTATGAAGAAGTTATGACGGTTTTACCCAGAACACCTGTTTGAGACTAGTTTCAGGACTATCCAAAACCCTATCTTCCACAGAGTGTATCTATGAAAATACAACGACCCAGAAGATGAAATTTCTATCACTGGTACCTTTATATATATTCTAAATATTCTCCTAGTTTCACTATATGAATCATTCTAGAAATAAAGTTATAGGGGAAATGGTAAGATGACCTGTAAATAACATACCTTAGAACACATCATCACAAGACTTCATCATCCCTTGGAATTTCACCCTTCTTTACTTCATCTTGCCTCTGAAATTTTCTTCAGATCTCCTTGGTTACCTCAGATAAGAATCACTCACTCACTTAGACAGATATTCAATAAACTTGTGTGTAAAAATGAGAGGCTCTTGATGTGTATTTACACTTTTCCAAGTGACTTCTTTACTTAACTTTAGGGCCGAGTTGTAATGTCTTGCTTACAACCACTTTAACCTTTAATTAATGACTCGAAACCAATTAGGGGCTTCTTAACCCATATTTGGGCTTCCATAGGGGATTCTTAACCCATATTTTGAGCTTCCAACTTCATGACCTCATAACTCCTCAACCATGTGGAACCACGTGGCATACCACCTATCACTGAAAATGACATGACGAGGATTATCCATCCATGAGTGTCTTACCTGCATGTACATTTTCCTTCATGTCCATATTCCTCAACCAAATTTGGGTACCATAAACATGCCTCCTGGGATTCATGTAGACTTCATCAAATGCACCCAACACATATGTTGACATCTACCACTCCATCAATGACAATTAGCTCACCATCAATCGCAACCATATCTCTAGGGCTTCCAGAATTCTCCAAGGGTTGACATCAATCTCCAAGGGTTGACATCAATGACAAACAACTATCCAAACCGACTGTCCAATATACACATCGTGAGTTTTTATGTTTTAATGTGAAGTGTGGCACATGCAATATTATGTAGATATTTCGAGTTTCAGATCTCCCGAGTTTCGATGATTTAATGAAGCATGATTATGAGAGATGACCTTGTATGGATTTCGAAAATGGTCAACCCTCAACCAAACCAACTTTATTTATGTTTCCAACATTATTGCAGGACAAGCCATAGATACTGGACAACTGGTGGGTCTCTAAGGAAGGTGCAAAGATAGATCATCTACTTTCATATCCAATTATAGATACATAGCTCCTAGTAGTGAATGTGTTTCTATCATATTAGTTCATTATAAATATATAAATTGTATATATATTCAAATCGAGCCTCTCTTAGTATGGTTCATAATTCCTTTTTTTCGTTTTGGGAATTTTGTGAGAAATGCCAGTCTATATGGACATGTATAAGGGGTTAAAAAGGAAGGAGCTCCTCATTCCAGAGTTGCAACATACAAAGATTGTTGGCCTCACATCTTCAGATATCAATGTACTGATGCGGTTATGCTTGTAGCATTTGATGCAAGGTTACATGACAATGTTGATGTGTTCTTTATTTCTGTGATATTTTTCCCTTTGAAATATTATTTTGAAGATCCAATTGCCATCAGAACGTTCAATGCAGTTCAAATAGAAAAGGTAGTCATTTGCGTTGCAGAAAATTTTGTTCCAGTTATAAGGATTGTTGGAAATGTGGCACCATGTATGATACTTATGGTAGCAAGATTTGTCGATTAGTCTTGGAAACAATAAGACATATATAGTGAGTATACCTTATTCCTTCAAATTCATTGTTTTATTTTAGGTTTAAATATGAAAGCACATTTAATTCATAGTATGAAATCCATATACACAAGTCTTTCCCATAAAGCCTTGGGAATAGAATTTACTCGTAAAACCTTGTAAAGCGTCATCCTATTTTAGGTTTAAATTTGAAAGCACATTTAATTCATATAATAAAATCCATATACATCAGTTTTCCCCATAAAGCTTTAGGAATGTAATTTACTCCTAAGATCACATAAAGGACTATTACATTTTGGGTTTAAATCTGAGCATGCCTTTAATTGATAGCATGGAATCCATATATACCAATATTCCATATAAATCCTTCTGAATGAAATTTACTCCTAAAAACCCACACATCGTTGTTCTATTTTGGGTCTAAATTTGAAAGAACATTTAATTCATGAAAGCACGCAATCCATATTGATCGGTCTTCTCCATAAAGCCTTAGGTTTTAAATTTACTCCTAAAAATCCATAAAATATTGTTCTATTTTGGGTTTAAATCTGAGAGAAGATTTAATACATAGCACGAAATCCACATGCAATTCGTGAGAATTGCATGATTAGAAACTCCTAACTCATCATACTTCCATACCAAAAGTTATACGTACCTGATTTGAAATTGAAATGTATGTGAATGATTTGTGCTAACGAAATAGTTCAATGGAGGATATTTATGTTTCAAACCTAATAATTAATCTATAGTAATTCCTTTTCAACACTAGCTTGGTTCTTCTGCTAAGGGACGCAAATCTGGTCGGATAATGCATATACAACCTTCCGCTAAGAGTGGTACCTCATCACGTATATTAACCCATAGCTTAAATTTGGGTTTTGGGACGAGCCCAAACAATCCATATAGCTTTGGAATTGGTGGAATTGACCTGGATGTAGAATCATGGTAGTGGTTTCTTTGTAGCAGGAGCAACTCACATAATTTCAATAGCATAAGAAATTAGTGGAAAATGGTCTTGAAGGTAAAGGTAGCTAATGGGTGAGTTGAGTTTCAATAATTGTTGGCAAATGCACTATGTTTCAATGCATGCAAGTAGCCATGACTACAAAAACCATAGATTGGATTGTCCATAGATTGTCATGCTACTGTGAAAGGTTGACGCATCCCTTGACTACAGTGCTACGGTGAAGGGTCGATATATATATATCCCTTGACGCATCCCTTGTTTTTAAATTGAATTTAAAAGTATGACAAATGTGGAAAAAAGAATGGGCATATACCAGGGAATTACATCCCATCTAAGGTCTCCTCTGCCAATGAAAAAATTCACACAAAAAAAATTGAAAATTATGAAAATGCTTTTAAATTTTGAAAATATTAAAATTAATTATATATTTTATCAGAATTTGAAAATGTTTCGTAAACGTTTTCTAAAATGGACTAAGTAATATCAATTTGATGGTTATTTAACACCTGCCCAATTACTAGAGTACCTGCTTTGGTAGGTACTGATAATAAAGTAGTTGGGAAGTTGTGGAAGTGTCATGTAAGTAGCATTAATTTAAAGTTAAGAGGAACTTGAAAGTTCTAATCATGAGAAAGTTGTCACAGTTGGGAGGTTGAAAGTTCTAAAATTAATTGAAATTAGTATTAATTTCAATCCCAAGGGTTATGAGAAAGTTTGTTTGGTAGCATTACTTTAAAGTTAAGAGGAAATTGAAAGTTCTAATCAATTTAAAGTTAAGAAGTTAAGAGGAACTTGAAAGTTCTAGAAAGTTGTCAAAGTGGGATCTTGAAAGTTATAATATCAATTTAAAGTTAAGAGGGGCTTGAAAGTTCTAATCATGAGAAAGTTTTCAAAGTGGGGAATGAGAAAGTTTTCAAAGTGGGGATCTTGAAAGTTCTCATCATGAGAAAGTTGTCAAAGAAGGAAGCTTGAAAGTTGTCAAAGTGGGGAGCTTGAAACTTCTAATCATGAATTTGTAATGATATTTGAAGACAACTCATGAAAATTTCATATGAGCTTCAAAGTTCTAATCATAATCATGAATTTGTAATGATATTTGAAGACAACTCATGAAAGTTGTAATGACATTTGAAGATAGCTCATGATCTAATCATGAATTTGTAATGATATTTGAAGACAACTCATGAAATTTGTAATGATATTTGAAGATAACTCGTGAAAATTCCATATAAGCTTTAAAGTTCTAATCATGAATTTGTAATGGTCATGAAATTTGTGAGCTTCAAAGTTCTAATCATGAATTTGTAATTGTATTTGAAGACGACTCGTGAAATTTTTATGTGAGCTTCAAAGTTCTAACATAATCATGAATTTGTAATGATATTTGAAGGAAACTCATGAAATTTGTAATAATATTTGAACATAACTCATGAAGTTTAAATTTCACCATTGAACTCTCATTGAAAACAAAATTGGTTATAATACTCTCAAATGCCCAGAGCTACTTGTATCAAGATTAATAAAAGGGATGTCATTTTTTAGCAATAGTTGTGTCCTAGACCCACCTGAAATTTGAATAAGCGGATCATAGGTAGACCATGAGTACTTGAGTGCAGTTGTGAATGATTTTTTGGATGCTTGATGGTGGCTATTGTTTTAACACTTAATCTTAAAAATTGCAATTTTTTCAAAATTCATCATGGTACTTATAATTTCAACTTTTAATCATTCACAAAGCAATGTGTATTCTCATGTAAGAGAAGGATAAGTTTGTTCCTCAACGGTTCCTGTCTCATAGTCAAATATTCAGTGGTACATGTAAAATTTGCTTCAACTGATCCATGTCAAGTTTGTTTGCATGAGTCATGTGATCCATATGATTGACTTCAAGTGTCTTTTTGGGTCAATAGTTTTTTGAGTCATTGAATTGAGCAAATTGAGTTCATTTTTTAAGAGTTTAGAGGATGAAGTTGCAAGAAATCCTTTCAAAGTCAATTAGGGTTTTTTTAATTCAAAAATAAATTGTCATCAACACTTTCCTAAAATTGAATAAGGAGGTTATTATTTTTCACTATAGTCTTAAAATGAGTTGCATTAGAGTAATATATTTTGAAAGTCTTTGCGGTGCATGATTTATCGTACTTGACACCTTAAGGTTGTTACCTCAAAAGAAAGAAAGTACAAGTGAGTGTGACACAATTGATGACTAAAATCACAAAAATGTTTACCTTATTGGAAACATTGATTGATATAGTTGAAGGCACTTCACTCACAATGCACAACTTAACTTTACAAAATGTTCTTACTTGTTTGCAAGCCATGCATACAAAGGTGGGCATGTCTTATTTAATCCAAACTCTTGTAAGATGAATTAAGGACACTGAAGAAAAAGGAGTTAGTTAAGAGTTTTGAACTAGTTATTGTTCAAAATAATCATGTGTTTGAACATAGCTTCCTTAATATGATTTAGGAGTTGGAATAAATTAAAACAATTGATAAACACATTTTTAATCAATCCTATTAAATGTCTTATATAAGAGCTTCATAAGAACCAAAATTCAACAATAATAGAAAAGGATTATGATGTGGAAATTATATCACTTTTCATATGCATGACTATTCAACACTAATTTAGTTTGTGAGTTCCAAATTTATTGATAAAGATTTGAAGGGGAAATATTTAGATGTTGAAGAATTTCATGATGAATCGAAGAATGTCACTGATAAATTTGATGATAAATAGATTGATGAAATTTTTATGAGTGCAAACATTGTCATCGAGTTGGCCATAGGGAAGCAAAATGTTTCAATTTCCATACTTGTCTTCATTGTGAGAAGATAAATCATCTCTTAGACGAACGTTGAAAGAAAATCGGGGTTAAAAATAAAAAAGTTCACTATGGTTGGAGAAGCTCTTAGCAATGGAATTTAGAAGCTAAGATTCTGCATAAGTCTTACTATTAAGTTGATTAATGGGTAAAGACGTATTTGAATGTAGAAGTTACAATAATAAATAGCTTTCAATGTATTCATTCAATTGTTCCAAATGACGATTTTGACAACTTGTTCTATCTAATCTTGCAAAACTTGGTCTAGACTACTCTATTTTTGTTTCCACCTTCCATACTACCAAGAATGTGCTTGGACCTACTTGGAAAATGTGGACTCTTGAAAAAATTGTTGTAGAACTAACAAGGGAGAAAGACAAAATTGTTCAAATGGGCACCTTGTAGAATTCAAATGATCATGCCCTTACTAGAAACCAAATCACAAAGGATTCAAAGGCATCTAGAAACATGTATAAATAAAAGAAAAAAGAGTAGAAGGACAAGGAGTAGAAATCTAAATCTACTCAGAGCTTCCTACTTTTGAAAAGGAAGAAGCGGTAGCAGTTCAAGGCGCCTTGGAGGTTGGTGTTCGACGCCTTTTAGTTAAGGTCGGTGTTTAGCGCCTTTACTTTATTTAATCTCAGTTCAAGTCACCTTTGTGTACACGCAGAGGAATATGTCTCGTAGAAAGAATACAAATCTTTGACTCACCTTTGGGAAGATCTTGAGACCTACCGTTCAAAGGTTGAAAAGCCCAAGTCTAAGAAGGAAAAATGCACCTACTGCGATAAACCTAGGCATGATGAACACAAGTGCATGAAGAAGTAGATTAATTATCTTATTCATCTTCTTGAGAAAAAAATATCAAGTTGCCTAATCATGTCAATCAAATTTCATCAACTGAGAAATCCTCTAAGGCACATGAAAATGATGGGAGGAAGGGCCAACCTTGTGCACTTGTGGCAATGAAATCTCCACCATATTCTTGAGCACTCAACTCAGATGCTTCATAGCACATGGATTCATCACAAGATTACTTTGCATAGTTGGAGCCTTGTTCTATGCCTACTATCTTGATGGGGGGGAATACTTTTGTTCAAGTCTGTGAAAAAGGAACAATTAAATTGAATGATGGTCAATTATAGAATATTCTTTGTGTGCCCTCCTCATCAACAAATATTGTTTCCATCTACCATATCACATATTCTAGTATAGGAAGGAAAGTGGAATTCACACCCAACTCATTGGTCATTAGTGAGATGATAAGTGGAGCTACTCTTTTTATTGGGAAATTTGATCATTACTTCAAATTGTACATGTTTTTCAACTTCATTCCCTAGACTCTGTTTGTTTTACTTCTCACTCATTTTGACAAGGTAAGTAGATTATAACATTAATGTTTTTGTCACCTCAACTATTGTTATTTACAACAACTTTTTAAGTAGGGAAAGGTGACAATTTTTCTATATGTTTGATTTTCTTATGGAATTTACCAGGGCTACGCACTTGGCAAGAATTTGGAGGAAAATTTTGACAAAGGAAAAGTGTGAAGAGAATCTCAAGTGTTGTAACTTGTTCAACATGATATAATGAGTCCATTTACTTAATCATCCATGAGTAGAGGAAAATATGTTTTGACTTTTGTTGATGATTGCTTAAGGCACACCTGGGAATTTTTTCTCAAGCAAAAATTAGAGGTCTTTGAGAACTTTTAGGACTTTAAATCCCTTGCAGAGAAGCAGTTTGGATAGGCCACTAAAATTTTGCATATAGACAATGGGAGGGATTATGTGAAAAAAAAACTTAGAATAGTTTTGTGCTTATGAAGCCATTGAGTTAGAATGGACTGTCCCATATACCCCTTAGTAGAATAGTGTGGCAACGCGTAAGACCAAATCCTTCAAGGAAATGGTGAATTGTGTGCTGCAATCCAAATTGCTTGCTCCTAAGTTATGGGAAAAAACCATTAATTGCACCTTCTGTATCCAAAATGGGGCTCCTCACAAATCATTGAAGGAAGTCACTCCTTAAGAGGCATAGCTAATTCAAAAACCAATAGTCTGACACTTTAAAGTGTTTGTTTCTTGAGCATGGGATCACATTCATATAGAGAAATGCAAGGCATTGTAACTATGAAGCCAATATTGCATATTCATTGGATATACTAATGGTGTTAAGGGTTATCATCTTCTCAACCCTACCACTGATCAGTTGTTTATTTAGAGGAATGTTCATTTTGAAGAGATCTCTATGAGCTTCACTCATGACGATTATCATTCTATTAGCAATCCACTTTGTAAAGTCAATTATGTTGATGTTGTCATTGATGATTCACTTGTTTTATTTATTGATGACGAGGACATTGATTCCTCTTCTTTTTATTTTGAAAGTGATGATGAAGGAGTTGCAAGAGATCCAATAGAGGTTGCAGGTCTACCTACCATAGCACCACATTGGGCATGTTAGACTCTCTAGGTAGTAGAAACCTTGGTGGGTGACCTAGCAAACACAAGGTGCGCATATTCTCAGTTTCAAGGAGCTCCAATACCCATACACAGCTACAATTATACTATTATAGATTTGTATGCCTTCAATGAAGCTATTGGAAATCCTAAGTGGGATGCAATTATGTAGTAGGAGTATCATCCACTAATGAGGAACCACACCTGGGAGTTGGTTCCCATGCCTTTAGGTAGAAAAAAAGTTTGTTGCAAGTTTATTTGTTGGAAAATGTTTGTAGAAAATGGTATGGTGAAAAAGCACAAGGCATGTTTGGTGGCAAAGGGATAGCTCATAGGTACCTAACACTCACTACAATAAAAAAAATTCACTTGTTGAAAACATGGACTTAATTTGACTCATGCTCTTCATTGGCGTAGCTCAATGTTGCGAAGTTAAATAAATGGACATTAAGAGTGCATTTCTTCATGGGGCTATTGAAGAAGATATTTACATGGAGTAACCATAGGGTTTCTCTTAGGACTCTTCAATAGCAAGTAGATTTAGGATATCATTGTATGGCCTCAAACAGGCCCCTCGGGCATGGTATGACAAGATGGATTATTCATTCCTACTATCACATGGATTCTCTCATTTTCACTTAGATCCCAATGTCTTGTATGTAGATGATTTGTTAATTATAGATAGTTCATAGGCATCCATTATTGTTGTGAAGGTTGTCTTGCATGACATGTTTTCAATGAACAATTTGGGACTACTACACTACTTCCCCGTGATTGATATCTAATCCATAATGGACCATTATATAATTTTTCATATATATTGGTACTTTCTAGGTGGAAAAAATGCAGGAATAGTCCCTCATATCCAATTTATTAGGTGGCTCCATAGCCAATCTATAGATCTTGGTTCGACAACCAAATCTCACATAAATTGTTGAGAAATCAAACGAAATGCTAGCATGTATAATTATTACTAGGGTCTGTGCATTGTACCTAAAAGAACAATAGAACAAGTTTTGAATTGAATGTTGCATCTCAATGATAAAAATAGATTTCCAAAATACCTGGGAATATTGGAATTTGTACTTTGATATCACTCCAAGGAGGAGAAATCCCCTCTATGAATTATATTTACACAATTAAGTTCTATAGAAAAGTTTGATGTGGTCTCCAAACCCTTAAGTTTGAGACATACAACTAAGAGCCTTCATGTCTTGGATGGAAAATGAGAGTACTTGATTCTTCACATTAGAGAACTATGAAGATAAAGAAAGGAATGCAAAGACACAAATAAGAGGTGAAGGAGATAGACCCAATGAACCCCGAAAGAACCACATCCCAATGATAATAGGCCCACTCACCCATCTAGTTCTGGAGAAGAGGAAATTATAAGCTGTAATAAAATGAAAAACACTCAAATTTAGCACTTCTAGGGAGGAATATTTGAGAGAAATAGAGGTAATATGATAGGCATTGATAAAGGAACTGTAGCAAAAAGAACCACACTCGCTATCTGGGCTAAGGTTAACTCTCTACAGAGATGAATTATACATTGAAAATATTCAAAAAATCACTTCAAATTGGATAGGTCTAAATTATAGGTTGCCTCTCTTGCTATATCCTATTCTCTTCTTTTGAAGGTTGGGGGAAGCTGACATTGATGTTGAGAAGGCTAGATGGAAGGAGGTTGTTAAATTTTTAGGCTATCACCACAAACAGAAAGATACCACCCCCATGGAATATGATCCAAGGGTTGAGTGCTATGTTGCACAACTTTCTATGGACACAGACATAGATTTACAAGGCCAAATTGTGCCCTATTTTCCCAAGGTGTATGATACTCCAATGTCTGACTCCTCAGTAGCAAGAGAAGAAGTATCAACACCAAGAGAATAAGCATGTAGCAAGAGAATAAAAAATAGAGTCCCCAACACCAAGGGAAAAAGTATTTATAGCAGCAACAATGATAATAGAGTCATCAACAACTACAATACCAAAGATTGAATCATTAGTTGAAACAATACTTGACACTAAGTAAAAAATACTAAAATTGAAATAGAATCAACAACAAAAACATAAGTTGAAGTCTAATTAATATTCAACAACAACAACAACAGACAAAGAGGAATTAAATAATAAGGTTGACTAAGTAGTAGTTAGCAACCAAATCATTGAAATTCATTTTTTGTCCTTTTTCCTTCTTTTTTGCATGAGGTCGTGCAAACCTCTAAGTATGGGGGTATGATGGGCTCTTGAATTAGCCCATATTTATCCATTTTGTATAACTAATTGTCCCCATAACATTCATGTTTTGTCTATTATTCAACCTAGTACTTGCTAAACTAACCAATTTTGTAAGGCCATGACGTTGTGATGATTAATAGATTACCAACAGTTTACTTTGGTTCCATTTTATGAGTTTGACATGAGAAAATGCTTGAGTGTGCCTAATTAATAATGAGCTTGAGTTTGTGGCATGTTTTTTGTTGATTTGTGTTCCATATCCTTAACCTTGTGAGTTGTGGAAATTTTGTTTTGTGTGTATTTTATATATAGGTTTGTCATTGACACCTGTCTTAGCTACAACTAGGAGAAAGGACAATTAATATCCATTCAAGTGGTAGTCGGTTTGCCTTCTTTAATTTGAGGAATAAGGATATACTTCATTGGAAACAAATAAAGGTATGGATTGGATTCCACTCATAGCCTGAGAAAGAAGATCATCGGGGTTGCACGAGCATTATCCATAATATACCAGCCCAGGAAAGAAGGAGGTGGACACACAACTCTAAAACAATCCATTAAAGAAGTATAATAAAAATGGATAACAACAAAATGAGTTCTCTAGCAAATCAGTTGATCTATTTCATGGAAAAGGTAGATGGTCACATAGTTCGACAACAGGCCATTCAAAGCAACAGACTAAGAGCGGGAGTGGATTCATGGAATCCCTAACAAACCAGTCATTGTATCATCCTTAATGGATTGTGAACTCCAAGATCCCATTCCTCAATGATGATGTATAGGAAATAACAATTTTAGAGGGAAGACCTATAGTACATAGTCGATAATTCCTCAATAGGAATCCCAAGCTCTTTCAATATAAAAATGCTCATATGTAGCTCAGTTAGGGTAGACATTTTATCATTTTCAACTTCCTTAGTGATAAGGTTAGAAGGACCTGCAGATTGGTGTTTGTAATGCTAAAATATTTTTAATGAAATAAAAATAATGGTATTATTCTAAGTTAAATTAATCCATAGAAAAGGAATTCTCTAGACCTCCTCAGGAAATGCCTACTTGGAGAGGAAGTTGTTGAATACATCTTCATATCTATTTTTCATTGTATATTTAGTTAATGTTGTGGATGTTTCATTTCAATAGTTGGAATATCTATCTTCTTATGATTCATCATTTGCCAATATTTTTTGAACCCATGGTCAACAATGGATTTGTTGTGTGATTTAAGGTGTTGTAGATTAGGATTAATTTCTAACACTACAATTTTTTTCAATCATCTTTTCCTTTATATAACACTTGAAGTTATTTCTTTCATTTTATTTCCAGTTAGGTTATTTTATTTCAAAGGGAACTAAAGAACTCTGCAACACCAACCAGTAAAGCACGAGGCATTTTATGCTTGGAATACTTATGCTATAGACTCTTAGTTCAATGGCATTTATTGTTGTGATATTTGCTCTCACCACTTTTTAGATACATAAACTTTGCACAATACTTCACAAATATATGATTCCTTTCTCAATAATTGAAGTGTGATTACCTAAGGTTCAAAAACCTTTATTGTTGTAATATTTTCTCTCACCACCTTCTTTGAGGCTTGCCCTGCTCCAAAGGCCCATTTTTATGGTTTATTGTTTCCGCTATGACCTCCTTGAGGGATTTATTCTATGCTAGAGAAATATATGACTTCCTTCCCCTTCCAAGTTAAGGACCTTCTTTGCTCACATCCTTATATATTCCCAATTTCTTTAAGTTCTACTCCCTTTCTAGACCTGAGAGAATATTTAAAGGGAATAGATGCAACATAACACCCTCCTCTTACTTGAGAAAAAATGATATTCAATTTCTCTTTAAGGATCCTTCTCCTAGGTTTGGCATGGGGTAAAACCACCATTAAGTAGGGGTTTGATTCCTATACCCTTAGAATCATCTAAAGATAAACTCTCCCCTCCTTGTCAAATCTCTCTTACCTAGACTTCTTTAATGGAGATTCCTTATGCACTTTAAGCCCCAACCACTCCTCATAAGCCAAAATCATTGATTCAATTTCTAAATCAATAGATTTAGGAGGAAGCATTAAATTACCTAAATGTGAAGAAGCTTGCACATGAGTGACAACTTCCAATTTATTCAATGCTTAAACTGACCTTTCAAGCATCTCAATTGACACTTCTTCAAGAAGAGGCTCTAGCTCCTTTACTATGTCCACTTTTCCATGTTCCATTGTTACCTCCACTCCTATTCAACCTCCCATGGATGGTTGGGAAAAATTTTGAGCTTCTTTATTCTCTTGAAGGGATTAACCATTTTCCCTAAGATTTTCCATCTATTGTTTTTGGAGTTGTATCTTCCTTTTCAATCTCCAAGCCCTCCCCTACCCTTTTCTTCCAACTCCGTACTCTTCCATGAAACTTCAAGGGAAATTTGTTAAGTAAATTCCCATAGGCATGACATATAGAGCAATGAAAAGGAATACCAATATAGTCAAATAGTTGTATATAGCTTCAAATCCCCACCACAAACTCTATCATTTGTCAACCCTCCCTCAACCTCCAAAACCAACAAAATGTAGGCTACCAAATGTGCTTTTGTCATTTTAAACTGATCATCCACCTTTAAAAATGTCCCGAGGCTATCTCCTATGGAATTAAAGACATCCTCAACCCGTATTTTCAATGTTAATCCTAACATTTTTACCCATATTGGGTGTTTGGTTATCCTCTTTTCTCTAGGATCAAAAGAGGGAATCCACTTTTTTAGAATTAAGAATGTTGAGCCTAGTACCATATAGCTTCTAATATATTAATGAAACCCTCTTTTGTTCTGAATTGGAATTCCAACCATCCTCTTACCGAGGTATGAAAAAATGGCAAGTAACCAAACAACTTGGTCCAAGTCCTATGAATCCAAAGATAGATTCTTCTTCATTTTATACCTACCATAGAAACAACTTGTCAAAGTTTTTCTCATCATCCCGACTACTTATTTCATAGTGATAGCCTTGCCCAAAACCAAATTTGTCTTAGCTTTTAGAATTTTATTACGCTTTCTTCCCTTTCTTCTTGTTGTAACCTAGGTCTTCCACTATTATCACCTGCACATTTCTCCCCCTCCTCCCCTAAACCTAAACTTTCTATAGATTCTAAGGACACCTCTTTAGATAAATATTTCTTCTTATTACCTTCAAGGTCCTTTGCAATTATATGCTCACCCTGAATGGAAAGATCTATTTTTTAGAGGAAAATAATTAGAGTAAAAAATAATTGAAAGCTCTACTAAATCGAATACCTTCATTCCAATACCCACCTTGTTAGCAAGGCAGGGAATAGTCTAAAAATTTAATGAGATGTCAAATATCATCTTTCCTCCCATATTGTCAACCAAAAACCTAAAAGGACCTTTATGACAATGCATGTCCTTGTGATAGAGTTGACATGTTCTTCTAAGGCCTCCATTATTCCATTGATTTCCATGGTTGGAAGATTGAGCATAGAGCTAGAAAAATGAGGGCCCCCAAACGTCCCTTAGAATTTACACCTAAGCTCACCACATTCCTTATGTACTTTGTGGCCTCCATTAGTGAAAATACTAAGCCCTTTTGAAGGATATATGTTGTACTCTACTTTCTCTTCTACTAGCCCTAAAATTTGAAAAACCTCAAAAGTCCATATTTGCTCCTCATAAAGTATCCCTTCCTTCCATATCTTGTTATTATCGATGAAAGACAATATTTGTTCTAACTAAAATTTGTTTATATTAAGAATATATTAATTTAAAATTTTGTGGTTATGAATTTTTTATTCTTTAATCTTATATCATATTTTGATGGTTTTTTAAAGAAAAAAACATAATATTATATTTTAAGAAGAAATTGATATTACATTCTACAATCTACATTCTTATAGCATCAACATTAAACTTATAGATTCATTAAGATAAATCCTAACTCTTCCCAAAAAAATAAAAAATAATACATAAATTATCTAGATATCTACTACATATTATAAAGTATCATGTGTCACAAGGATCACAAAAAATGTATATAGGTCTAGTGTATTATAGAGTAATCTTTAACCACAAAAGTAGTATGAAAAGTAATTGTTCACTAGAATTGTCAAGGAGGAGCAGAGATTGCATCTCATTCTTTACATCAATAAGGAAATTTAATTTTGGCTTGGTACGTAAATATGTAAATATCCATTGCTTACTCTAATATAAAGATATATCTACTTAGAAAAAAAAACAAGGACCATTAAGCTAAAAGGATAATCCACTCCAACTTTTGATTACTTATCTCCTAATGTATTGAATTTTCCAAAAATCATATTTTAATATTATATGTGAAAGAGATACTTATTTTTTCATGTTGAAAGAAGTCGCTCCTAATTTACCTTCTAAGATTTTGTCTAAATTGTTAAATGATTATAGATTACTTTGTTTTATAAAATTATGTAAATTATTTTTATTAATTATGTAAATGATTATAGATTACTTTGTTTTATAAAATTATGTAAATTATTTTTATTAAGTTTATTGAGAATTGTTATATACCTTATTATTAATCATTATTTTTGGTACTAATGTAATAATTGATTCATACTCCAAAAAAATTCATATAATATTTTTCCATATTTAATATTAATCTTCTAAAATGATATCTTAGTATGCTTGATTGATTTAGATTATCTCCTCAGCGACACCAAGAATTATAAATAAATGAGATAAAAATATTAATAATTTTCTACCACTACTAAATTTGCATTATGTTATATTAGTACTAATAATTCATCAATCTACAATGTTGATGGCGAGGCACTCTTCCACTCATCGCCTTTTAAGAAAGTTTTCAAGGTAATCTCCCACCCATCACTTTTTAATGGATCTCTCGTGATGGGGCATATCTAGTTGGAATTATCATCTCCAACCTACTCTTGTTGACAATCTGATTGCATTGTGTGTCTTGACTACCGTCTCTAATATCTCTCTACATTGACATCTCCATTGAATTTTTTATTACCTCATCAATGTGGGAAAGCATAATTGTGCACATGTATGCCAAACGTATTTGTGATTTTCCTATTATCTTGAAATTACATAGACTTGACTTGCAATTTAATCTCGTTTTTCCCATTAGTGTCACAACAATGTGCTATGTGTAAAATGGAAAAATGAAGGAAGGAGAAAGAAAATGAGATTGTTGCTCATTCTACTTGTTAAATTAATAATAATTCAATCTCTTTTGAATTTTATAAATTATATTGGGAAGGAGGTAGGGTTTATGTAGTTTTCCCACTAAGTAGGTAGCCAAGTGGTAGTTTTTTTATGCAGAGCGAGATTCCCAATAATAGATGAGTATCTACCTTTAGTAGACTACTTGGAGGATTCAGTGTCAGAAGTGGAGATCTTATCCTCCCCTTCACATTTTGGTTCCCGTGTTATGGATGATGATGGACATGGTTAATATGCCAAGGTGGAGGTCTCTTTTACTTCACCACATGTAACCTGTCTGGATCTGAATAAAAATGGGATAGGTGTTCTAACATCCTCCAACCCAACCGAGGGACATTATAGTGCAGAACACTCATAAAAATGAAATTGTTTGCTAACTAAATAACTTCATGTAGCTTATAGCTACGAATTACTTACATATTTTACTGTTGAATGTTACCATTATTTATATGCAACTACAACATGCTAAAATATTATGAAATGCAACTATTAAACTCAATTTCAGCAGCATATAAATCGGTTTGATACACAGACTTAATGCACAACAAATAAACTCATAATACAAACAACAACAAGATAAAAAAACTTATCTTTTATAAACATTTATGCGACCAGCTACTTGGGAAGGATGTTCCACCCAACCATAGAATTTTTTCTCCAAATCTCAACAACAAATCACCCCCGAGTTGAGGCTAGTAATCCATAAAAGAGGGTGATCTCTCATTGTCCACCCACAACTCAAGAACTCACAACCCACTGATATTCTCCTACAACTATCCTGATTTTCCACTAGCTCTCTTCCTCTTGACCTGCCCAACCCAAAGAATGTACCCCTTCATTGATATCAGTCCCTTGGGCATCCCATTCATTTATCAAGGTCTCTCTGACATAGGTAACCATGAATCTCTCAACTTGGAACTTCAGGGAACTTGTTGCTAGGAAAAACTACTAACAAACAACAACAAACACATGTTGTTACAGTGCAACTCACACAAGAGTTCACTCTTTAGGCCTAGCAACTTGGGTCTTCAATCTTCAGCTCCAAAATGATCCAAATATTCTACAGCAGGCTCTAGAATTCACCCTCCATGGATGTTCTAGCTCTAGGCTCTCTTTCCTTCTCTCTACCTGCTACTCATGAACAAAACTTGATTGTGTAAAATTGTTGTCCCCAACCCATATGAATTTCCTCCCTTTGGCTTTCATTTCTTGACTCACACACTTCCCCAAGTTGATTGTACTCAGCTCCCATGTGCCCAATAACTATGGGATGTGACCACTCACACTCACCCTCTTACATGTATTCAATGATTGGCTTTGGGAACACTCAATCAGAAATTAGAAGGTTCATAATTTAGGAAAATGGGTTGAATTAATATACATGGGTAATTTCCCCTTGGACCCCTCTTTGCCATTCTCTTAGACCCTCCCCTCTCTTGTGGATTAATTCAGCCCCTATCTCTGTCCATGTCCCCTTAGCAGTTGGTATCACATTTTATTATTAAAACATTGAAATACAATTCACATATTACATCACTTTGGTTGTAGCCACACATTATATCTACATAAGCATTAATTAAACTAGGGATTATAGTGGGGATGCTACATGTGCAGATCATTCTAGATTAGGGTGTCCAGAGGGGGAACAAATATTTACTCCCAATCAATGGGAGGAGTTTATGTATCCTTGATCTACCTAAGAAGGCATTAGTGTGGATCCTTTTCGAGTTTCTTTTGTGCACTCCTATGTCCCTTCATCCTCCTATTCAAAGACAAGAAAATGGGTAAAAGAGGATTGTGGCTTCATCGATAATAATATTACTCTTAATGAGATTCAAGGTGGTGTACTTTCTCCTAGTGTAAACCCTCACCGAAAGCATTGACGAGTGTTGAGATCTTGTGGGGGAGGTGTATCATTGGTGGTGGGTAAGGATCTTAGAGTTAATCAATTTTTTTAGCTTGAGCGATGAGATTTGGTTGGGAAGTTTTGTAGTTGAATATTGTATGTAGTCTCTTCTTTGAGTGGATGGAATCACTTTGGGGGCGATGTATGGGGTATGTTCCTATTTTTCATCTTTTATCACAAGGATGTATAGGAGTTGTTTTCATATCCAAGAAGGATGTTATGAATATCCTGGTGGAGAGATGGTATTTTGATCGACATCTCCTATGTGCAAAGCCAAGGCACCCATTTTTTTATGCCAAGGAAGAGGTACGTTCCATCTTCCTTCTTGGATCAAGCTGCCTAATTTCCCACTAGAATTTTGGATAGATGAGGGTCTTCATGCGATAGGGGAGGTTCTAGGCATGTTTATTACCTCTGATGATAGTTATAAGTCCATCATTCACCACTTTGTGACTCAAATACTTGGGGCATTAGATCCCCGACAGGGTCTTTTCAAATCATTGGATCTGGTATGGGGAGATAAGTTGTTATTTGATGTTATTGATGCCACAAAGTTGGCCATATTAAGTTGGATTGTAGCCTAGAGTTCCAAAAAAAAATCATGGTGGCATTGTACCTGAATCGAAGCTCAAGGGTGAGGGTTCGGAGGATAGATAGAAGGTGGTTCATGCTAGCTCAGATTATCCTGGGAGTCATAATGGAGCAAGGGAACCAATGCCACAACGTCTATTTTCGGAGCAGGTTGGTGAGTTGTCAAATATTCATATTGGTGACGTTCTTATAAAATTAAATATAGAGAATCTGACCATGGTTGAGAATAATTCGTAGCCTGACATCCTTAGCGAGGGTCTCAAGATACAAACTTCTCAGTGGAGTAAGAATGAATCTATCTGGACAAAGAGATCAACCTCATCTAAGATTGTTGGTAAGTTATGTAGCTATATTCTCCCTCCTCTTTCTTCTGATCTTTCACTTATTGGGCCATCTAAAAATGAGAACAATCCAGTGCAGTTTACAAATTCTTATGTTGGTGTGCCCCCTCCCTTGGTTCATTCTTTGGTTAAGGCCAAGGGTTCATATGTTGTTGACCTTGATAAGGATTTGGACATTTCTACTTGTTGGGTTTCTAACCCCTGTAAGGCCTCCTCCTCTGGTTCTTTGTCTTCATCTTTGGGTAGGGACTCGTATATGCTCATGCCTAGGGACCACCCTCGGGATCCTCCTGCCTCTGGAGGTTTAGGCTTCGATGTTAGCAAGGATTCTGGTCTTGGAATAGATGGACATAAGTCAAATCTTAAACGTGCTCAAGAGTGTGCTTCCTAGGAGATCTCACGGGGAAGGAAATGTCTCATATCTGGGGTTCTTCGAGCTGGAAAAGTCCCTTTCTCGATGCCCCCATGAATATTTTGTCTAGCAATATTTGAGGCCTAGGAGGGAGGGCCAAAAAAAATTCCCTTCGAAGACTCATTGAAGTGTACTATCCTCAGATAGTCTTGATTCAAGAATATATGGGTGCAAGGGACTCCTTTATTTTTGAGTTGGAGAAACTTCTTCAAGGTTGGGATTTTTTTGGGGTGCACTCTGTTGGTAATTCTGGTGGTTTAATTTTGGGTTTCTCTCAGAAATTCAAGCTATTAAACTCTTTTTCCATTTTCTCAGGTCTCCTTATAGAATTTTTTATCTTGGAATTGGATCAAAGATTCTTTGTTCTCAATTATATATGGACCATATGAAGGGAAGGAGGATTTTTGGTCTAGGTTATTTGGTTTGTAGTGTCTCCTTTTGGAAACTCTTATCAATGATGAAGACCTCAAATTCACTGTCAGCAAGGAAGAGATATGGGGCTCCACAACCCGAGAAGATAAATTGGCTCTTTTTTTAACCGATAAGTTTAAACAAAATGGCTTGATTAATGTGGAACCCATTAAGATTAACCCCACATGGAGAAACAATAGAATAGGGAGGAAGGAATTGCTAAAAGATTGGACTGCTTATTATCCCATCTTAGCACTCTTGAGCTCATTGGATTGTACCAATCATGGGTAGGGTCAATTTGTGTTTATGATCACTTTCCTATTTATATAGAACTGGGTCTGACCAATGGGATTTTGGGGTCTCCTTTCAAATTTAACTCGTCATGGGATAATCTGGAAGAGTTCGGAACTCTTGTCAGAGACAACTGGAAAAATTATTAGTCGGGATCCAATTTCTCTGCAAGTGTGCACTTTACCACAATTCTAGGGTGAATCAAGGGTTTAGTTTCCTCATGGACCACTTATAGACAAAGGGATGATGATATGTAATTGTGGTCCATAGAAGAGAAGATTAAGACCCTATATGAAACTTTTTGGAATCCTTAGGGGGTTCCATAGGTCATGGAAGAATGTAGGAACCTGGAATCTCATAAGCATTCCTTATTACTTTAACAAGAGAAGAGTTGACACCTCGAAAACTGAGCTCTATGGATAGAGGCGGGTGACAAAAATACGAAGTTCTTTAAGAAATTTTCCAATTATAGGAGGAATAAAAATACTATTTGGGAGCTAGCAAATATGCAAGGAAATAATGTTCATGAATTTCATAATATTATAACTCTAGGAGTCGAGCACTTCAAGGGTTTGTTCAGGGAGCCTAATCAGATAAAGATGGATGCTATGCTCAAACAAATTTATTTTTTCCCATGGCTCATTGATGAAGAGGAAAATGATGATTTTTATAGAGATGTTACTAAAGAAGAACATTGAGGGGTTTTAT
Source organism: Picea engelmannii (assembly GCA_009831015.1). Lineage (NCBI taxonomy): Eukaryota > Viridiplantae > Streptophyta > Pinopsida > Pinales > Pinaceae > Picea > Picea engelmannii. The sequence continues at coordinate 6,064 of WSFP011299588.1, read as the reverse complement.
CCTCTTTCATAAAAGATAAAATTATTGGACCGGATGGCTGGACAGCAGAATGTTTTGAGCATTTCTTTGATATAGTAGGTGATTACTTGCTTTGGATTATCAAGGAGGTGTGAACTGTGGGTAATATTATCCAATGTATCAATGCCACCTTTCTTGTTTTCATTATAAAGACAGATCATCCCTACACCTTTAATGATTGCAGGCCTATCACCCTTTGCAACTACCTTTATAAAATTATTGCAATCTGCTTAAATCTTGTGCTAGACACCTCTATTAATGCAGAACAATTTGGATTTTTAAAGGGTCGGCTAATCCATGAAGTCATAGGTTCATCACAAAAAGGGATTTGATCCATCAAGATCCATAAACACCCAATTTTTTATTCAAAATTGATATTTCAAAGGCTTATGATAGGGTCTCCTGGATTTATCTTCATCTTCTCCTCTTGCATGTTGGATTTGATTTACCCTTGGTCAAGGCTTGTGTCACCACTGTTTCTTTTGAAGTGCTTATCAATGGGGTGATATCTCCCTTTTTCCATCCATCATGTGGCCTTCGTCATGGTTTCCCTATATCTCCTTACTTGTTCTTGCTTGTGGTTGATGGCCTCAGCCATGCGCTAGCCAAAGCAAAAAGAGTAAATAGGCTTCATGGTATTTGTATGGAGAGATTGGAAAACCTCACCGACTTGTTATTTGTGGATGACATCTTAATTTTATATTCTTGTGCAGAGTTTGATGGTAATATCTTGAAGAACACTCTGACACTTTTCTGTGAGGCTACAAGAATGATTATAAATGTTGAAAAATCTTCCATCTATATTTTGGATGCTAAGGGGCCTCATCACAATTTATTTTCTTCTCTATTCAACCTTTTCATTCACGAGATGGGGGATGGTTTCAAGTACCTAGGTTTTAATATCAAACCAAACAAATACGGGTTTGCTTATTGGAGTTGGTTAGTATCTTGGGTTGAACGTAGGATCTAGTTATAATGCAATAAATGGATATCCATAGGTTGACTTGCATTAATTAAATAAGTTATAGAAGTGATTACGATCCATTAGCACTTGTTGGATCATATCCTGAAAGGGGTCTTGGCTTGCATTCGTAAAATGTGCTTCAACTACTTGTGGAAAGGCATCTATGAGTATCTGAGATCATATATGTTGAATTGGAAATGAATTTCGACTCTGTAAAGTGTGGGTGGATGGGGATTAAAGGACTTACGTTATTTTGATCATCCTTTGGTAGACATATATATATATGGGTTCTTATGACCAGTGACAGTTTGTGGTGACATATTTTTATTGTCAAATAATTTGAGTTGGGATCCCTTATGGACTGAATTTGGAAATGAAGGAAATTTGCAATCAATGCATCGAACCAATGGTGGGTGACTTCACAAGGAATTATGATTGTTGGTTAATTTATGGCTTGGAAAGTTGGATTAAGTAGGCAGGTCAAAATCAGGGTCGGCGTTATAGCAAGTTGTGGAGATCGTATCTACCTATATGATCCTTTAGTGGCTCATCTACGTGATCTGGGGATTTTTACTCTTAATCCCATGAGATATTAATCTCTCTTCAATTTGGAATCAACACTTGCTTTCAGCAGAGGATATAGGGTTTGATATTATCTAGAATGAGGACTAGTCTCAGTGTACGACAATGCTTAGACAAGCACATATGCATTTAATTGAGCTCAAGGATGAGCTTGTTTGGAAATTTCCAAAAGAAGGTGGCAAATCACTACAAAGAGAGCACCTTGTAGCAAAGGTTTTTACAGAACCTCCCCGAAAAATTTATCCTTTCTCTATTTATAGAGAAGATTGTTAGCAAAGGTGGGAGGTTGGAGGTTTTTGTAGAGGTTTTTTCACTGGTGCGCCTATAAGGAACATATGCATTGGTGCACATATAAAGTTGACACCTCGGTGCTTAACTTTTTAGAAGCATCGTCATACGTTATAATAAAAAACAAGCACTGAATAAAGCACCTTGGTGTTGTTGAACATTACAACCTGGTGTGTATCCCCATCATCAGATGCATCGCGATAGGGTAAACAAAACAATTTACCAAACTGATTTTCATTATTACACTTCATTATGTGCTTCCAAACTCTCAAGAAACAACTAGTGCTCACTCTCCTTCCAAATATGCCATGCTTGTGGTGCTCTACAACAAGTTCGATAGCTCCACTGGTAGATTACACACATTTCCAAATTTTGGAATTACCATGAATTTCCATTTCCTCTCAAAAGTGGAACCATGCTTCCTCAGGACATAAGATTCCAAGTAAAATGTTTATGACCTTCCTATTTTCATTTTCATCCGATTATAATTTGAATTTGGCATGAAATTCAATTATTTTTCAAAAAAAAATTCCAATTTTGAGCAGTGCGCCTGAACGCTTCGTCTCACCCCGAAGTGGTGCATCCTATGCATAAATGCATGGTAAGCACCACCACCAATGCATAGAATCTAGCAGTATGCACTAGTGTCATTCAAATAAAATCACCGCGATTCATTTTCAAGAATAAACATAGGAGTGTGTATTTGGTGACACCCCATTATCGGCGCATTACAAAAGACAATGCACCGCTAACCAACATGTCGAAGATCTGATATCACTGGAGCACCGGTGCATTCAATTTAACCAAGATCACCGCTAGGTTTGCATCCCATAAAATTTAGTGTAGCGGTACGTCCATGTTAACAAAATGCATCAGTATTGTTAAAACAACCACACTAGGAAAAATAATGATCGACTTTGCACAACGAGGTGTCTCATTAGACACCCCATTACTAGTGCTCTATACAACACAACACACTACTATACAAATTCCTAGTGCTCAAATAACATGATAGCACTGTTGTGTTCATATTAACACATCACACTACTTAATTTTCAATAAAAAAAAATTAACCAAGTGGTGCCCCTAGGTCCAATAAATGCACTAGTGTTGTAAATAGCACGACACCGGGCCAAATATTTCACAATCTAACAACATGGTGCATCTTATGGGACGCACCACTAAAATTCATGTCGATGTGATAATATATGTGGTCCATCGGTGTGTAACTCTAATTGTATGCACCAATGTTGTTCGAATAAAAGCATCAGGATAAATATTACAAAATAAACATAGTGGTTCATCTTTAGTGATGCCTCGTAACTAGGGTTTTATAGAATACAACACATTGTTAAACATGTGGGTTATGTAGGAACAATGGCGCACCGGTTCTTTTGATTTTACAAAGCGCACTATTGATCTTACAACCCATAAAATTTTGCATAGGAGTGCATCCGTGTTAACAAACTTTATCGGTGTGGTTTAATGAACCACGCCAGGAAAATATTGAATGACTTGGAATACTGGGGAATCTCATTGGATGCCCCATTACAAGTGCTCTATACAACACAATTCACCACTAAAAAACATTCCATTTCTCTCATAGCACGGGAACATCGGTGCATTCAGATGACTCAAGCGCACCGCTAAGTTTGCAGGACACAAAATTTAGCATAGCAGTGCATCGATGTTAAGAAAATGCACTGGTGTTGCTAAATCAACCACACCGAGAAAATATTTAATGACTTGGCATACCAGGGCATATGTTTGGACACCCCATTGCCAGTTCTCTATACAACACAATACACCACTAAACAAATTGGTGGTTCTCCAATAACAGTGTAGCATCGATGTGTTAGAATTAGAACATCGCACTGGTTAAATTGCAATAAAAAAATTTAACCAACCAGTGCCCCTGCGTCCCAAAAATGCACCAGTGTTGTAAAGAGCATGACACAAGGCCAAATATTTCACAATTTATCAACGTGATGCATATTATGGGACACATCAATAAAACATGTGTTGATGCAACAATAAATGCAGACCACTGGTGCATGATAGTAACAACAATGCTTGACGGTTTTGTTTTTCTAATATAGAGCATCGTTAGCAGTGCTTAGTGACTATTTTAGACACATGAGTTATTTTTCTACATTTTTTTTGCAAACATAAATTAATTTTAGCTTTTGTTCAATACAAGTTATTTATATATGTGTGTGTTTTATAATTTCAATTTGTTTTATCTATATGTATGTGCCTAAAAATATTTGTGTGTGAATCAGAGACGACGATGACGAGAGGAGGAGTAGCAGGGAGTCGAAACATACATCTTTGTATGTGAGTGGGAGGCTTGGGTGATCCAAAAATCCTTAGATTTCAAATTAATTCTTAAGCAGACATAAACATCCAACCTGATTCGGGAATTTATGATTGTTATGATTGTTTGCAAAATATCATGTGAAAATGCTTATTTATCCATAAACTTCATTAATTGATAAATAACTTGCAGAAAGAAACATGTTGAAAAATGAGAGAAATAGAAACAACAAGAACAAGGCACATTACGTAAGTTGATAATGGACTTCACCCATATTGGGCTACGTCTTCGTGTTCACTTCCAAATGAGAGATGACTCTATTTATGCTTAAATGTTTTATACAATAATGACTCAAACTTGTGTTTTTACGATGACCTTCTTGTTTGCTACTCAACCCCAGAAACATTGGTCACCACTGAATTCCCCTCGAAATTATGACAAAAATGAGTATAAACTCGACTATGTTCTAAACAAGTGCCCAAATACCCCCTTTGGCACGCTAAACAAGACTATGGCTCTCATACATAGAAAATTGTACTGATATTTTTGCACACAATACCTAGCATAGAAGTGACATCACCATCATATTCCTCTCAAAAAACTAAGAAAAATGAGTATAAACACTCTATACTTCTCTCAAAAATCCCCCAAGGCTCAAAGTCTCATGGCATGAATTATTGGCATGTGAAACGATGCAAAATACTTGTCACAAATTCCAATTCACCATTCTTCTCCTTGGCACGCCAATTCATGTCATGGAACTCAATCTGAGTTCTCACAAATGAGCCAACTCCTCGTTTTACATTTGCAAATGCATGTGGTTTATATAGGGGAATTCGATGGGTTCAACCCCACCCAATCCCTTATATGCTCGGATGGGAAATTAATTGAGCTTTAATACAATTGTGTTGGTGGTTTCAACTGGCAGGCGCACGTGGTGCAATGGTAGGTGAATATAATGTGAAGGCATTGGAATATTTTGTAGAGGTGATGGGTTCAAACCCTACATACCCATGCTTTTGGTGTATTCTTATAACAATTAAAAATTAAATTCCGACTAACCATAACAAATACTTTAGCAACCCTGTTAGTTCAAACGTTTGGTTAAATTTGTTGGAATATTACCACCGAGGTCAGAGATTCGATTCCCTTCCAATCCAACCATTTTTATACCCATTTCCAACATTTTCCAATCGGAGGATGCCACGTGTCAACCATTGATTGGTCCACATCATTGTCACTGTACATTTGTCAGTTGCCCTGTGAGCATGCCACGTCACCTTGATCGTACACCTGTCAACTTCTCTGTCAGCATGCCATGCCAAATCCTTACTTTCCATGTGTCATCCTTTCAATGATGCCATGTTGCATTTGTACAGTTTCTGTACAATCCACGTGTCATCTTCTAGGGATGCCACATGTCCTGCCATGTTTGACTTTTTACATGTTGGTCAAAATATTTAGAACATCATAACTTCTTCATACGACGTCTATTTTAGGTCATTCAAATTGAATTAGAAATCTCTCATTGAGCTATATGCAATGAAGTCATTTCCATCAGTGTTTGAGACGATCATTTTTTTAGCATTTTGGATCCTCCTAGATCACACCTCACACCTCCCCACTAAATAACTTTTGGACCTCCAAAAGCATGGATTACTCAACAACTTAGTGACGATAAAGCTTCATATGGTCTCTATCCACTATGTTAAAATGCACTTCAACCGATCTTCATCTTATAACTTCATCTTGAACCTCCATCTTGAACTTCCATCTTGGATTGCCATCTTGGGTCTCCAGGAACTCCATCTTGGATCTTCATCTTGGATCTCTGATCCGAAATCGGATCCAGAAGCCTGTCAGGGCATCAAAAATGCTCAAAAATGAAAGTGCTC
>ML837469.1:35293-45394 GCA_009831015.1 Picea engelmannii | reverse complement strand
TGTGTGTGTGTATTGAAAGAAATATCTTAGGGAAATTCCCAAGAAATTCCTTGCATTTCACCAATGATACCTTGTGAAAACCTATTGGTGTTGATAATGACACTTGTTCAAGTAGGGGAATTAATTGAGGCATGCAACATTGACAATTTCGTTGGAAAATTAACCCAACTCATCTTGCATTAAGCTAAAAGGTAATCAACTATTAAAGTTATCCCATTGACATATTAATATATGTATGTATGCATATTCCAATAAAAACCTTATAGGGAAATCCGAGGAATGATTCTATGAATTCATGGATGGCATCCCTAATAAACTAGTTTACATAGATTAGTGCACCTTACCAAAGGGATTTGAACTAGTACCTACTAACTTGGAACTAGTCAAATGCTCCACAACATTGGTGACAACCAATTAAACCAATCCCTTAGACATGCATAAACACAAACATACGTATGTATATATGTATTTATGTACAAGTAGAAAGAGAGAGAAGGGAAAGTGAAAGAATATCATAAAAAACTATTTTCATTCTCAATAAAAGAAAATGCATAGCTATCAACTTTAAACCATTACACTTAATTATATGTACATTATGAAGTCAAACAACTCAAATAATTATTATACTAATGAAGAGGACAAACACTATTATGTTTACATTTGCTTTCCATTTTTATTAACATTATTTATAAAATTAAACATATTATTATACTTAAATCAATATGAAATTTCAGTTGTTCAATTATTTGGAAGTATCACATGACATATTCCATAAATGTGCTATAGTACCTACCACTTATTAACGTATGAGATCATGTTTGGCTTGACCTAGTGTTATGATAAAGTATTATTTTATGGGATGAAGCATATAACATTATTTATTGGGAAAGAACCTTAGTTGAGAAAATCACTACTCTCTCTTAACCAACGAATCAAATCCTTGGTAGTACTAATTTTCCTACAAAACTTTTATATGCTATGGACATTTGATAGAATTTTTTTAACTTATTATACTAAATCACTATCATAAAAGGGACAAATTAAAAAAGAAATTACCAATGAGAAGCAAGCATGCATAATCTATCCACACAATATCCATTAAAATAAATTTCACTTATGATAACTTCTAAAGCATTATAAATAAATACACATAAAATCCAATATCTACATGAAATTTTCTAATCATACAGATCTATAATTGAAGAAAGGGTAAAAAAAAATCAAATATGTACTTGTAATATCTAATCTTACACATCTAAACTTTAAGGAAAAAGGGCACTCAAGTAAAGAAAATCAGTTATCATAAATGTTAGCACATCAATAATGATTACTATTAATGATGAATGATGATGGCCTATGTTAATAATGGTGATTATTATTATTATGAACACACATAAGAATATATCCTTTGAAAATAATAAATAAATATCAAATGCTTAATGTAAAGTAGCTATACACATCTATTAAATATTTTAATATGTAACTTTTTTTATTTAAAATTTTTAAGAATTTATTCTTATTTATAAAAATAATAATTAATATTAATATTATCATTTTATTTCAAAAGACATATAAATGAAATTTTTGGCAAAAATGGATAAGGGAATAACCATCGTATTCTATAAAAAGTCTTAAATAAGAAAAGAATTAAAATGACATACTCCCATATATAATTTCTAAATTAATACTATCCACAAAAGAAAAAACAAAAAACTTTCAAAGGTCTTAAATAAGAAAACAATTAAAATGACATACTCCCATATATAATTTCTAAATTAATACTATCCACAAAAAAATAATAAGAAAAAACAAAAAACTTTCAAATTACACCTTGTATGTTAAATTAATTGTGCTTTCACTTTTTTTTATTTCAAATAATTATTTATGATACTATTTTAGATAAATAAATAAATAAGAAACAACATCCAAATCCTTCAAAACTTTGTATATAAGATAATTTTGTAATTCTGATGGTCTCTCATCATACATAAGTCAATACGATAATCCATTAATTTAGAAAAACAATGAAAATAATAAAATACAATAATCCATTAATTTAGAAAAACAATATAAAATATGTTCACAAAACATATGATTTTTATTTATAATTTTTTATATTTATACTAAAAATAATTTCTTATAATAATAATAAATTATTTATTCTTTGCTAGATACGATATTCGTGTCCATTTACATGCAGTACTTTAAGCCCTAAATAATGGTATTTTTTCATAAACTATATATTAATGTAGTAAACACATTATATTATATTATTGTATACAAAGGACCTAAAACCTAACATAATCAAATATTTATTGTTATGAGAAAATAATATGTTTATAATATTTATAATATTATTAAAATTACAAATATTGGTTAAGATTTGAAAAATATTTATTTAATATGTTTTTAAGTGTAATCCATCAAATCCGCTTATATTCAAATATTTATTTTTATGAGGAACTAATATGTTTATAATATTTATAACATTATTAAATTTTGAAATATATACACGCATTTCTAGTTTAAGTTATGAGATTTGGTTTATATTTAAATATTATTTTGATGAGAAACTTATATATTTATAAATTATTTTAATTTAGAAATATAAATAATCATGTGTAGTTTAAGTCATCAAATTTGTTAAAAAAAACCATAAACCATGTTTCAAAAATGTAAATGTATTATTAAACAAAATATACTTGTATTTTGGAAAGTCATCGTCTTAATATAAAGTGGCTATGTAAATTTGGACGTAGTGACACGACACCTCTCTAAGGAACAAACAAGGGTGTGCGAGCAGGGACTGACTCTTTATAGGATGATAGCATCTTTAATGGAAATGGTTGATGACAGATGGAAAAATTCGCACAAATCCTTCGACAACTTCCCACAGGAGAAGCATATTTATCAAGCAACCATGCAACCCCCTTCAAGGTATAGGTAAATTTTGATATTCCATTATCTGAAGCACTGATAGATGTGAATGTTGTAGATAAATGGTTGAATCTGCTCGAAGGGTAATTTTTGGTCCATAATTTTTCCTATAAGGAAAATATCACTTTTTCACTCCTTAAGGTTGTTCCCCATGTTAAAGACTGGTGGGATACTTACTCTGAGGAAAGGGAAGTAGAGGAATCTCCAATGTTTTTGGTGGCCCCTACATGGGATTCCTTTCGGGACGCCATCAAAGAATCGTACTACCCTATTGGAAGATACGATGACCAATACACCAGATGGACCACCCTACGTCAATAAAGTGACCAGACAATACCAGATTTCACCAATATTTTCCATACCCTGCACACAAAATTGGGTATCAAAGACTTTGAGCATCATTTTGTGCTCAAATACCATGGTCGTTTACATAGATACATTCAAACAGAAATGGATTTTCTGGACATCACCTCGTTGGGCATGACTTATAGATGCACGGCCAAGATCGAGCATAAATTTAAGAAGAAAATGTAGGAGTTTGGATCTGCAAACCCCTCACAGCTGAAGCAAGGCAAAGGCATCTGCAACCCACATAGAAAGGGACCAAGTCGATATGGTCACCCTCAGGAAAACTAATCCAAACCACAACAAAAGAAGGGTAATGAGAGGATGAAGAAGAACATGGGAAAATGGTGTGAGTACCATAAAATCTCTTGGCACAACAACGAAGAATGTCGCTCCAAGCAGTCACTCATGGTTGAACTGAAGGCTTCTGAGTCAGAGGTCGATTCTGATTCTGAAACAAATCCTGAAGGAGGGAAGCAAATTATCGATGTTGAAACTAGTGCCACTTTTGATACCACTAAAGTCCAACCAAGCAAACCAGAAGAACTAGAGGAAGGAGAACGCCTCTTTCAATCATAGATGTGGGTAAAGGGGGCTCCGCTTCATTTCATTATTGACAGCGAGAGTTAAAAGAATTTGATTTCAGCAGAGATTTCCAAGTGAATGGACCTACCAATGACACCGCACCCGCAACCCTACACCATCAGCTGGCTTCGCGAAGGAAGATATCTTTGTGTCATCCAACAATGTTTTTTTCCCTACAACATCAAGCCTTTCAAAGATGAAGTACTATGTGATATTTATCCCCTTGAATTTTGTGATGTTCTTTTAGGACAACCATATTTGTGGAAGCATCATGTTGTGTATGATTCTATAACCTGAAGTGTTTTTATTACTTTGGGTAGACAATTGTACAAGATACTAGAGGTAGCGTTGCCTACTGCTATTTCTTTAATCTCTACTAAGAAATGCAGTAAGTTCATCTCACAGACTGGGAAGTTTGTCTTCTCTGTGATCCATGATCACAATACGCAGAAGGTCGTTGCCACATCTATGGCCTCTACACAAAGCCTCTCTTTGCAGCAGAAGCAAGTGGACGAGATCATGGAAGAATATAGAGACATCTTATCCTCTCCTACAGAGCTATCGACACACTGCGAAGTCAAGCATCCAATTGATCTGACCCCCAGTGAACCTCTACCTAATGGACCAGTCTATCGTCTCTCGCTGATGAAAAATGATGAAATCAAGCAACATATCCAAGATCTGCTTCAAAAGGGGCACATCAGACCCAAATCCTCCCCTTGTGAAAGCCCGATTGTACTGGTGCAGAAGAAGGATGGGACGTGGCGACTATGCATTGATTAAAGAACCTTAAACAAAATCACAGCAGGAACCAGTACCCCATTCCCAATATTGATGACCGTCTTGACCAACTCAAGAGGGAAAATATCTTCGACAAGATTGACCTAAATTCTGGGTACCACCAGGTTCACATTGAACCAACTGATGTATGGAAGACAATCTTCAAATCTAAAGAAGGTCTCTTCGAATGGCTAGTCATGCCCTTTGGCTTAAAAAATGCACCAACCACTTTCATGAGGTTTATGGATGATGTATTGAGACCCTTCACCAACTCCTTTGTGGTGGTATATTTGGATGACATCCTCATATTTAGCAAAACGTGGGAGAAGCACATGAGAAATATTCATCAGGTTTTGAGCACTCTACGACAACACAAGCTATATGCCAACTTGGAAAAATAATTTTTTGGCATGAACAAGGTCCAATACTTGGGCTACATTGTTGATGAGCATGGGGTACATGTTGATCCTACTAAGATCCAAGTTATATATGACTGGCCATCCCTGACCACACTGAGCGAGCTTCTTGGGACTAGCCAACTTCTACTGATGGTTCATGTTGGGATTATCCCATATTGCATGGGCCCTCATCTAGGCGACCAAGGGCAGTGGTAGGGCCAATTTTGTGTGGTGGAAGGAGCATAAACAAGCATTCAGTGATCTAAATCATCACTTGTGATCAACTCCAATACTCTGCTTTCCCAATTTGCAACAATCGTTCAATATTGAGACTAATGCATATGAATATGTTGTGGGCGCAATTCTCACTCAACATGGGCATCCGATGGCATACCATAGTAAGACGCTCTCTGACACTGTCCAGAAATACCCCACGTATGACACAAACATTTATTTCATTGTACAAGCCTATCGTCATTGGAAACATTACATTATGGGAAAAGAGATGATCATACACACTGATCACAAGCCTCTGTAGTTCATACAGACACAGGGGAAATTGCAGAATGACCGTCAGTAGAAGTGGTCCACCTACCTCCAACAGTTCCATATCAACATCAAGTATAAGAAAGGTATCTCCAATCGTGTCACTGACTGCCTTAGTCGACCTCCTGTGGCTGCACTCACCACTATGATCCATTCCTATGGACATGAAGCATTTGAGTGGCCCCAACTTTATCAACAAGATCCAGACTTCACTACCACCTATCATCCCTTGGGTAAAGGTGCAACTATCACTGATATTCAAATTCAGGACAAACTCTTATGCCACTTAGGCCATCTATGTGTTCCTACAAGAAAGCATGAAAATATTATTTGGGAAGCCCACTACAGTCGGGTGGAAGGACATTTTGGCTTGGATAAAATTGTGGTCATTCTTTAGAAACATTTTTATTGGCCAAAAATTTGACAAGACGTCAACAAGTATATCATATCTTGCATTGTTTGTGCCATTTCCAAGCCACCCAAGCAAGGCTTATACACCCCTCTTCCTATTCCCTAGAAGCCTTGGGAATCCATATCAATGGATTACACGTTTGGCTTTTCTTCCACCAAGAAAGGAAATCACTGTGTATTTGTGGTCGTTGATCGATTTTCAAAGATGGCCATCCTCACAGCTTTCAAGAAGAATATCACAGTGGCAGATACTTCCAAGATCTTGTTTGAACTAGTGTGGGTCCACTTTTGGATACCATAGACCATCATCTCCAACCGGGACATCAGGTTCCTCAACACATTTTGGTCGAGTCTTTGGTCTCTGTTAGACACCAATCTCACAAAATCCACTACTTTCCACTCCCAAACCAATGGCCAAACATAGGTCGTCAATTTGATGATTGTGCACATCCTGCTCATGTACAATTATAAGCATCCACGTACATGGGACGAGAGTCTCCCCTATGTTCAACACAGTTAGAATAGGGATCTCCATAGCTCCATCGACCATAGCCCGTTTCAGGTGGGTCTGGGATTCCAACCCTTGGGACCCATTGATGTTCCACTTCCTCTTGCCACCACACATACATACTCTTCCCATGATCAGTCTGTGATCAACAAAGCCACCAGATTCATTGAGAGGATTTAGCACATCTGCCAACAAGTCCAGGAGATTTTGTAGAAATCCAATGCTAAGTACAAGCAACACCATGATCAACATAGGGTACCACACCAGTTTTAGGCGGAAATATTGTCATTTAATTACATTATAGTATTTTCCCAACTATTTAATTTGTCAATCTGAGGTTCGTAGGATTACGAAGCACACACACTATATATGCAGGACTAAAGTAGAAGTAATCTAATCTAAATTGCTGAAATGAAATTAATCTAGGAAAGCATCGAAAGACTAACTAGGAAAGTAGGAAATTGCATAAGGAAAAAACAATACAACATGTGAAGAGTTGAACGGAAAATGACATATGTCAGCTCACACAATATATCAATCTCAAATTATATTACAAGATTCAAATGGCAAAGCATGAAAGAATAACAAAGCTAAGAATCCCCTTCTAAGACTTCAAGCTGATCTAAGTCTAATCTCTCATCTCTAACTCAAACTTCCCAAATTATCCATTACATGATGTACCCCCCTCATGAAGAGAGAGCACTCTCTTATATACATGAAAGTCTTGAAGAGTGTCATAATTATAGATTCACTATTCTCTCAACCATTCTCAACTACTTTCCCATTATTAGAAGATATGATCCCTTCAAATCCTCCACACATCTCTCACATATCTTAGATAAGATATGCCATCCAAATCTTCCATGATCTTCTCCTTGATATCTCTTTCAAATATTCAAAGTTTGAAGATGTAATTCGAATTTGAGGATAGGTGGTGAATTTTGACTTTGTTGAAATCTTCACATATGCCTGCACACATCATCAAACTCATCCAACCTTGATATATAATGAAAATATGTTATTTTTCTAATATTTAATCATAAATTCACTTATAATACTAAAATGAATACAATGGAAAACAACAAGGAGAAAACCAAGTATCATTATGGAAATGGTATGATGGAAGGTTAATGGGACGATGAAATGTAAGGAATAGTGAAGGAAAAATAGGATATAAATGTGACATTTGTGAGGCCCAACATGCCCCCCAACTCAACTTGTTGCATGTCCTCATGCAACCATGCATGGATCTTCTTAAGAAATTTTGGCATTCAAACTATGGCTTTGATTGATAATGTCCTTTTAACAAGGAATGTTTCTAGGGTATGTGATACAAGAGTAACAACATGTGAAATATGTGTAACATCATGTGAAATTTTCTTATGGTTGGTTCTTGTGTGACAACCATGAATAAAAAATATTTTGGTTCTTGTGTTAACAACATTCATTTCACTTATTGATTTTCTTGCTACAATAATTTAGCCATGTACTTCACTGGAAATAATAAGATATCAATGTGCATAAGAGAGCATCACTGAGTATAAGAAATCCTTTTCTTTATCTTTATGAATCATGCCAATACGTATATCAATAGAAATGAAACAAAGTGTCATCGGAAAAGAAATGTTAGTGAATCATAGATGGAATGATGAGATGGTAAAATGGAATAATGACAATGAATATGTGGTGAAATAGTTTAGTCCCCCCCCCCAACTGAAGTGGTTGCATATCCTCATGCAACTTAGGGTAGGTTATGGAAGGAAAAAGAACACGGCGAGGAAATTTTCCAAAATATTCAAGTCAACATATAAATAATTCTATGATTAAAGCTTACAAAAGAGAATACCACCACTTATCCAAAAGTAGATGTAGTTGTTGCGGTTGGTGGATCAAGAAAACGTGACTAGTGTTGTAGCTGCAACTATTGTAACTATTGAAGCAAAGAATATCTTAATGTGACTGATGGAAGATGGAAGGTGTCACTATTGTAAGATCAGGAAAATGGAATTGTTGTTGTTGTTGCTTCTATAACTGGATCATGGGAAGTGTAGGAATCTGAACTGCTACTGTTGATTCATGAGAAATGTGGAAGGTAGAGAATAGGGAACTGTGGTACTGTCATAGATCAGAAATTAAACTACTGCAACTGTTGAGGGGATCATGGAAAATTGCATAGTCTTCACCTTCTACAAACTAATGGTACAATTCTCATCATGTGAATGAATGTGTCAATGTCGAGCATGAAGAGAAATCATTGGATTACCAGCCATTGATGAATGTCATTAACCAATGCGAGAGAAACTCACCAGTGATGTCAATGAGTGTCAAGGTACTCGAGTACATCTTGTGAAGTGTGTAGCAACCAAATATTTCTAAACATCACATACTTTCATAAGAAATTTATTTCATAAACTGAGACAATAACTTCATAACATAATATTGATTTTCATAACAACAACTTTAGTAACTTAGATTTATCAATGAAGAATGATTGCATGGAAGAATGAAACAAATACATAGATTAACAATTTACCTGGTTCTGATGCTAACTTATGTTGCCTTGCTGCCTTGCTATTGCCTTCCTGTTACCTGATGCACATACCAACCTAGCCACAAACAAAGAATAACTTCCCAAACCTACTATCCTCCCTGCCAACTAGGAAAACTACCTAGCTCCAGGATATCTATGGATATCCTGGCCCCCATGCCCAAAACCTCGAACAACTCGATGCCTCAACTGATCAAAATCCACAGCCTAAAACTCTGTGCTCACAACAAATCTCATAGTCCTCAGAATCCATCCCCCTCATCCTCTGTTCGAATATCTCCTCACGTAAACCTTCCTCCTTCCCTTATTCCTCCTTCACCGACCCATGCCGTTACTTATTCAACCACATCCGTGCATGTCCCTTATCCTTCCTTTAATGTTTATATTCTCGAGATGAACAGGTTATCCCTTGTTGGGTACGTAACCATATTATAACATATATCACTAATCTCTTAGATTTATTTCTCAGGTCATTAAATGTAATTTGTAGTAAAATATATAATTAATTAATCACTATTATAACCTTTAATTAACTAATAATTTACTTAATTAATATCATTAGATCATTTTTGTTTAATTAATAACTTGTTACCACAATTAATCCCCTAATTATCTTTACTTTATAATATTTAAACATTTATCTAACTAGGGTCATTACATGCACCCACCCTTCAATAAACTTCATCCCGAAGTTAAGGTATCTGATGGTACAAAGGAAAAGAGCATGGTTCACACATTCACAACAAGTAACTGACATTATCAATAAGTAAGTCAAGAAAGCTCATACATACTAGTGTATATGTACAAGAAATGCATGTGTAGCTAGTACATGCAAGTCTCGTGCATGTACTAATAATCAAAATTGTCATCCTTTAGTAATTTATGTATGCATTCAATCCTGTCATCAAGACTAGTCTTTTATAAAAGACAACAATCAATCAATTGTTTGAGAAATTCTTTAATCACAATTATCCGGTTTAACAATTTTATTTTAAATAATTGTGGTTTAGTTACGTAATAATGAATATTCATATATACACATT
>ML837469.1:19968-34339 GCA_009831015.1 Picea engelmannii | reverse complement strand
AACATTCGTAAAATTCACATTCACATAATAGATCGCATTACATGCATCATCATCGATAACATTTAAACATTCATAGAAGTTCATAAATTTTAAAGTTTAAGTGTATCACTTAATAGTTTCACTGTGACTAGGAAATAAAGTGTGTAGGCCTCAGGTAATCCTGGATGTCTAAGTCAAAAGGTGGTGTTACATACACCCCACCTTCGAGAAACATGTTCTCGAGGTGGTCAAAATAGTGAGGGATAGTCTCGCCGTAGTGTCTCGGCGTCTTCCCAAGTAGCAGATCCTGGAATATACTTGTCCCACTGGACCTTAACTTGGTCTACTAGACGGTTCCTAAGATGTCAGACTCTACGGTCCAATATGCGTAACGGTTCTACCGTGAGGTTTCCCAGGTCCGATACCTACAATTCTTTCCAATTTAGTTTATGTGATTCATCAGCAACATAATGACGTAAAACAGATACATGAAATACATTATGAGTTTTATGCAAGTGGGGTGGTAGTACGAGACGATAAGCAACAGGTCCAATTTTCTCTTGGACCCTAAATGGACCTATAAACCGAGGTGACAACTTTGTCTCCTTCTTGAACCATATGTTACTCTTATTAGGCCTGATATGAATGAAAACCTGGTCCCCCACTTCATAACTTCGGTCGGTCATGTGTGCATCCGCATAACGTTTCTGTCTATCCTGTGCTTCCTTTAGTCTCTGCCTGATCTGAATCACCTGATCCTCCATTTCCTGAATCAATTATAGCCCAACTGTTACTTGGTCTTCTAGTCTATCCCAACTCAATGGCGTTCTACATGGCCTCCCATACAAAGCTTCGTAGGGTGGCATTCCGATGGATCTATGATAACTGTTATTGTAGGCAAACTCTACCAAAGGTAGGTACTTCTCCCACTGGGTTTGATTATCCATTACATACATCCTAATCATGTCTTCCATAACTTGATTTACTCTCTCAGTTTGCCCATCTGTTTCAGGATGATAATCTGTGCTTAAATTCAACCGAGTCCCCAATGCTGACTGTAAACTTGTCCAGAATCTAGAAGTGAATATGGAGTCCCTATCTGAAATAATATTCTTTGGTATCCCGTACAAACGAATAACCTCGCTTATGAACACTCGTGCCACATCGGTGACATCGTAAGTGTCTCTAACCGGAATAAAATGAGCACTCTTGGTTAACTTATCCACTATCACAAGAATGGCATTGTGTCTATGAGATGTGAGCGGCAACCCTACAACAAAATCCATAGAAATGACTTCCCATTTGGACATAGGAACATCATGTGGTTGTAGGAGGCCTGTCAGGTGATGGTGGTCGGCTTTCACCTGTTGACACTTTAGGAATTTGGTGACGAAATGGACTATGTCGTGCTTCATGCCTACCCAAAAGAAGAGTTTCTTCATCTCTGCGTACATCTTCTTCACACCCGGATGTGCGCAATAAAGTGCTCTATGGGCTTCCTTCAGTATGATGCTTTGAATATCCCCATTCTCCGGGATGTACATCCTTCCTCGATATCTTAATAATCCATCTGTTTCCAGATTATATCCTTCATACTTTGGGTCTATCCGCCTCCCACTCTGGAGGTTTGAAGTAACCTTTAAATACCAATTGTCTCCTAGTAGTCGTGTCAACACATGTTCCCTCAGACTGACCTTTAAGGTTACCAAGGAGAAGATACGTGGTCTCCTACTCAAGGAATCTGCGACCACATTTTCCTTCCCCTTTATATATGAAATACCAAAATCGTACTCACTCATAAACTCACTCCATCGCCTTTGCCTGGAATTCAGATCTCTTTGAGTGAAGAGATGTTTTAAACTTTGATGGTCCGTTTTGAGTTCAAAGTTTTGCCCCACAAGATAGTGCCTCCAAAGTTTCAGAGCTAGCATTACAACTGCCAACTCTAAATCATGAGTCGCGTATAACTCTTCATGCTTCTTCAACTTTCTTAACGCATAAGCTATTACTCCTCCATCCTGCATCAGCACGTCCCCCAACCCTTGTTTCGAGGCATCCGTGCAGACCATGAATTTATTTTCCATATCTGGCACTCGTAGAATTGGTGTACTAGTTAGTAATATCTTAAGTTCAATGAATGCACTATCACATTCTTCTTTCCATTCATACCTGACCCCCTTGCATTGCAAAGTGGTGATGGGTTTCGCTATTTTTTAGAATCCTTCCACAAATCTCCGGTAATAACCTGCTAGCCCCATGAAGCTCCTCACCTCATGGGCATTTTTTGGCACTGGCCACTCCATAATGGCCTTTACCTTTTCTGGGTCTACAAAGATTCCTTCACCGGAAATGATATGACCTAAATAGTGGATTTCTTTCTGGAAGAAGGAACACTTCGACAGGTTCCCATACAATTTGTTCTCTCTAAGGCAAGACAACACTATTCGTAAGTGTTCCTCATGTTCTCTTTCATTCTTGGAATAGAAGAGGATGTCATCTAAAAAGACTTGTACAAAACGGTCTAAGTACTTCCGGAATATGTCGTTCATGAGGCTCATGAATACTGATGGCGCATTGGTCAATCCAAAAGGTACTACAACAAACTCGTAATGTCCAAACCGATTCCGAAAGGCTTTTTTTGGGATATCACCTTCCTTGATCCTTAACTGATGATACCCTGATCCCAAATCGACCTTTGAGAATACCGCTGCTCCTTTCATCTGATCGAAGAGGTCATCTATTCGCGGCATTGGGTACCTATTTTTCACTGTAGCATGATTCACGTCCCTATATTCTATACACAATCGTAAGGATCCATCCTTCTTCTTTACAAAAATTACCGGTGTGCCCCAAGGTGAGACACTGGGCCTTATTGGCCCTAAGTCTAGTAACTCTTTCAACTGTATTTGCAATTCACAAAGTTCCAGCGCTGTCATCCGATATGGAGTCTTGGAGATTGGTTCTGCACCAAGTTTTTAGCTCAATAGTAAAATCAAGCTCCCTCTTAGGAGGTAACCCTGGTAACTCGTTCGGAAAAACATCCTGAAATTCTGACAATACCAGATATTGATCCAATGAGGGTCCCTTCTTTTCATTCACTACTTCTACTACATAAAGTCGACACCCTTGTCTCAAGCATCACTTGACCTTCATAGTTGATATAAAGCGTAATGACACTTTTCTCTATACACCCTGGATCTCTACTGGTTTTCCTTCATCATCGACACAAAGCACCCTCTTTGCGAAACAATCTACCACAGCTCGATGTGCTGCTAACCAATCCATTCCAATGATTAGGTCATACACCCCAAGAGTAGTGACGTATACCTTTAACCTGGTAGTGCACACTCCTAGGTCTACTATACATTTATCGACACTGGGTCCTACAACTTGTTTTTCCCCCGAAGCCATCTCGACTTGTTTAAAGTCATCGTGCTCGTAGGCTGCCAACCCACTCTTTTCTAATGCAAATGGTGAAAGGAAACTATCTGTCACACCAGAATCAAACAAAATCTTAACATTGACATGATTTAGCGTACCTGATGACTCTACTACTGTGGACTGATGTTCGGCCTAGCAATTATTAACCGCTGCATAAATCTTATGGCTGCTACTTGATCTCCCCATCGGTGCCTTTCCTTCTCTATGCACAAACCCTGATTGTAACTTTGGGCAGTCCCATTGGTAATGGGGTCCTTCGCATCTCCAACAGGTAATACGAGATTGAACCGGTGCACTGTTATGTGGCTGACTCTGAAATGAGTTCCTTCCCCTTGAACCCCTGCCCCTACTAGTTGTTCCTTGAGATGGTTGTGGACCTGTATGCACTGTTGGCGATGAACAAGATGCTACACTAGCTTCCATTGAAATTCCTGTAGCTACAGTCCTTGGCACGACCCTGTTACCATAAGGTGGTGGCCTTGAGTCCCCTCCCCTAGGAAATGTCCTCAAGGTCTTTCCTACAAATCCAGGGCGATGCGGAAATGTTGATCTTGTACCCCCTATTAAGTTCATGTGTTCTTCCACGTAACGCGCATTTTCTACCGCCTCTGCTACTGAAGACGGTTTCCACATCCGCACCATAGATCTTATCTTCGGGTTCAATCCATAAACGAATTTCTCTGCCTGTCGTTGGTCATTGTCCATATATGAAATGTACTTGACCAGTTCCATATACCTAATCTCATATTCTTCTACAGTTTTGTTTCCTTGTACTAAGGCATGAAATGCCCTTACTTGTTGTTCCTCATAGTATGCTGGTAGATATTTCCTTCGAAACCTCTCCTCGAAAAGTTCCCAAGATACTGTGTCTAGGGTAAGGTGTAGTTGTCTTTCCAAGTTGCCCCACTAGTTCAAGGCACTGTCTCTTAACTGAAAAATTGTGATCTTTGCCTTCGAGTTGGATGCATAGTCCCTCAAGGAAAAACACCTTGTCATGCCTTCCAACCATGCTTCTGTGCATTCATTGGCGCGATCTCTGGCAAACTCTGGAAGTTTGATCTTCTGCAATTCTCACGTGATGTCTTTAGGTGGAAGTCCTCCCCCTGAATCCCTTGACGCTTCTGGATTACCCGTTCCAGATGGTGGAGGTTCCACTTTAGTCCCTCCCGATTGGCGACCCTTTAAAGTTTCATTAATGGCTTCCAATGAGTGCAGTATGAGGGCTAGTTCGGGCGATGGTGGTGGTGTTGGTGGTGTTGGCGGTGCCCGTGACGATGCTCCTCTACCTCGACCCCTTCGAGTCCTGACCATCTTGTATACTTTTACCTACATCACCCCAAATTTGTCAGGGTGAGTTCAAGGACGTTTCAAATTGGTGCTACTTAAACTTAGAAACAGGGTTAGGCATAAGTTTTCTTTACTTGTCTGTAAACAAACATTACTCCATTAGGGGATTGGCTAGGTTTGGGTTAGGATTAAGCGTCTAAGCTTGGTTTCTTCTCCCTTGCGAAAATAATTATTGGTTCCCTTGTACTGTAGCTACGTTAGCCTAGTGATTTACTCATCACTTCCTATGCTTACTCTCCTGGTGCATACAACACCTCCTTCTAGACATATGTAACAACCAAATATTTCTAAACATCACATACTTTCATAAGCAATTTATTTCATAAAATGAGACGATAACTTCATAACATAATATTGATTTTCATAACAACAACTTCAGTAACTTAGATGTATCAATGAATAATGATTGCATGGCAGAATGAAACAAATACATAAATTAACAATTTACCTAGTTCTGATGCTAACTTTTGTTGCCTTGCTGCCTTGTTGTTGCCTTCCTACTACCTGATGCACAGACCAACCCAGCCACAAACAAAGAAAAATACCTATCTCTGCAACATGGCCTTGCTGTCAAAATTTAAGGCAGTGGAAGATGGCTTCAACACCAGGGATGACTAATCGGCTTTGAAGGAGAAATGGGATAGTGTATTAGCATGAAATTGGGCAAAATGCAAAAGTAAGGGTATCGCGGCATGGTGTATCAGCATGGTCGTTGTGTAACAGAAAACATCAAGATGTGAAAAAAATTGTTGTGTATCGGCAAATTGTCTCTGTGTATCAGCAAACATCCGGATGCCCAAAAATTTTCTGTTGAGTAACAACTCCTTCAAGCTGTCTAGAAAAGCATGTGTTCTTTGAAGACTTTTGTGATTCTTGAAAATCACTTTCAGCAGAAAAATGTGAGCATCTCTGAACCTAAAAAAGCTTAGTACAAATCCTGTGTTGGAGCTGCCCCTGTTTTTCTTTTTCACCTCGCGGAATTTTCGACGTCTGATACTTAAGATTTAGAATTGTTTCTCTTTTCCTTCTAAAATCATAAGACTCCTAAACCTTATCGTCTCAATGGCAATACTTTTCAACTTCCAAAAGAAAAGATTCATCTTTTGCCAGTATCTCGGCCTTTTTGTTTTTATTTTTGAAATATCGCAAGTCGGGTATCGCAAGTCAGACACTTTGGTTTTTGAATTCTCAAATCCCGAGTCGCGAAACCGCGAACTCACTTTTCAAATTTTTCACCCAAGGCAATTGACTATGGTAAAGTCTTTAACCATGGATTAGATATCATCGGTATTTTGCGCCTCGACACTCATCGAACCCAAGCTTTTGTTCATACAACCCCGACAGCCGAGAACGCGATAACTTTTCTAAGAACCTTGGTCGAAGAACTAAAGGTAAAAAACTAACCTTGGTTGGTTTTGGCTCTCGGCATATCGCGACTCGACATTTTCCCTCATGGAGTTAAAGTGTCTGAAACCCCGATTCATGAAGTTGCGACATTATTATCGCAAGTTTAAATTAGGCGCCTAATCTAAGATTTTGCTCAAATTAATTGGGGCCTTAACTATCGTCGTATCGCAATATCACGAGTTAAAAAGTTAAAACATGAAGAATAAGTTCACGATGTGGCGAAAGGCGAGGAAATCTTTAAGTCGTTGAGATTTTGAAAACTTAGAAAAATGGAATTAAACAAGGTACATCCCGCGCTTCAAGGTTGGCGCACTTCACGAGGTATGTTCTTACGCTCCATAACCCAAGTACCTGTCAAGCCGCCTAATGTTGATGACAATTAATGAGAAATTAGGGTAAATCCATGAAAATATTAAGATCGGATTTTTCAATACATTTGGTTTTATTCGAGATTTGATAGACCTATGTCAAGGGTACATGATTTTCAAATATATACGATATTTCATTTTATTTTTAAACGATTCTTGTTAGCGCATAGAACTCGCCTTCCCCTGAGGATACTCATTTCCGCATGTATACACAGGTTTACTGCAGAAGAGAAAAACAACAAGCTTCAACTATGGCGCCAAGGAGAGCGGCGAAAGCAAACATAGAGATTGCAGCACAAGGTTCGGACAACGTATCAGATACTTCGCCTCGGACGAGTGGCTCAGTATCTACCTAGTCGTCTATTTCAAATAGTCTACAATCTGGGCTGGTTAACTGTTCAGATTCTGATGAAGATAACCTCGATGTTGAGAAAGACGACCTGAACACCAAGTACAAGGCAATTGTTCAGTCGGGGATGCACCTGGTCGCAACCAGAACTCGGTTGCTCCCATACTACGACATGATCCGATGGGCATTGGATCACGTCGACCTACCTACTAGAACTATCGTGTATGATCGATAGGACAGGATTGGGACTTTTAGGCCTAAACATATCCAGGTTATGTATAAGCTCCCAGCAACTTTCGAATATACATACGGCCAAGAATTCCTGGCGAAATTCAAAAAGAAAGAGTGCCAAGAATTTGACAGAACCCTGCCAGGCTTGATTAAAGATTGGGTGTCGCGTCTCGCGACATTCAGGGTGAATGACAAAGGTGTGTATTCAATTTCTTCGTTGGAGCCCAATTTTTTATATGTGGTGATGATGGCTTGTCGGCTTTTCGGATGGGAGGATACCACACATTTCTACGTCCAGTGGGTACCTCTCATCTATCGGGTAGCAGAAGGTTTCTCATTCAATTGGGCAAAAATGCTCTCCGATAGTATGTTCAAAAGGATCACCGAGTACCGGGAGAAAAAGGCAACCGATAAACCATCTGGATTCTTCATGTCCGCATATCTCATGGACGCAATATGCTCCATGACGCCTTTTCCTTTAATGAATTGGGCTTGGAGTCCAGCCCATGAGAATACTGTTCATGAGTACCACGATAAGCTGTGGGAAAATAACCCAAACAAGTTTATTTATGAGATTTTTAACCGGGTAGTGGTGCCCCTGCACGTCGCCATTTTTGGTCTTTTGCCACCCCGCATCACGGATAGCATTGCCGAGAATCTGAGCCATATTGAAGACTGGTATGTAGAAGAAGAATTCTATTATTTGAGAGTGTTTGTAGATGTTCCTCCTTTAGCACTACCACTGTTCATTCCCGACAAGCTGGCCTGCCGCGAAATTGCTCGGTAGACAGTAATCGGTGGAGTAAGCAAAGAACTCAAGGCGTCAGCCAAGAAGGTATGGCCATATTTTCCTATTCGGATAAATTTATATTCATTGTTAGATTTCGGACATGCTAAGGCTGAGGCCGCAGCCTTAGAAGACTTGAGCCTGGCCTACATTGAGTACAAAAAGCATGATCCGCAGAAGATCGTAAGAAACCATTTGGGGAGTTGTGGATTAAAGAGGTTCGAACATGAATCTTCACCCTCAGATGATGTTTTCCAAGGAGCGAGGTCCTATTCGGAGGTGCAATTCCGAATCAGATCCCTGGCACCTGCAGATAGAGCCTTTGTTTTAAAATTTCAGGAGCATCGGAAAAGGTGTCTCCCCGTTGTGCTGGGAGGTTTGGGACTTCCCAAAGATAAACAAAAGGAAGTCGAAAGTTCTTGGGGTCAAACCTCTAATCTCGAAAAGGAGGAAAGCCCCGAGCAGGAGAAAAATCAAGACAAGGAGAAGAGTCATGAGCAAGAGAGGAATCCCGGTATGGGGAAAAGACCCGAAAAGGAGAAGAGCCCTGGACAGGAGAAAGATCCTGAGACAGAAAAGGAGATTACTGGTCCTCCTAAGGAGCATAGTCTGGAGGTAGAAATAAAGGATACAGACCCACCAGAAACTCAGAATCCGGAGTCGAGGACGAAGACCTCTGACCCCCCAAAAGAACAAGATCCACTCACCACACCAGGGAAGGGTACCAAGCAGATTGGGCAACCCATCACCTCTGTCACACCCTTGCAGTCGTCACAAGGAAGTGTTAGCGAAGGATGGATAGTTGGTGAAGAGCTGAGACCTATAAGAGCAGAGGAACTCCCTCCTAACGAATTCTTCTTTGACAAAAAGAGGAAAGCTGTAGTAAAGCGAGAATTTTATCAAGAGGGAGAATCCACAACTAAAATATTCAAGGTGATGACCGATGGGAGAAATAAAAAGAAGGATGCATTTGCCACTGAAATTGCAGGAACACTGGGAGCATATGAAACAGCAAATCGATTCTCGGTCGAAATGCTAAAGAGGCAGCTCAAAGAAAAAAACCGCCTGATCAAAACCCTTGAGGCCAGGTTAACTTCAGCAGCAGAAGACGCTAAGAGTCAAGCAAGTGGAGCAATAGAGCTGGCCCAATTGGCCGATAAGAAAGAAATTGAGGTCCTCAAGACCAAGATGGAACAGGCAAATTCACTAATCCGAGATGGTCGGGTGCAGTCCGGCCACAAGAGGGATACGATCGCACAATTACAGGCTCAGTTAGAGGTTGCAGAAAGCAAGGTGATTCACATCGAGATGGTTAAATCTCGAGCAATCGACATTCAGAGCAGGGTCTCTTCTGCTCAACACAGTCTACTAAACAAGATTGGGGAGTTTCGAAAAGATTGCTTGTTAATGAATCAGATTTCTGAGAATCTGAGTGTCAAAGAAAGAAACGCAGAAGTTGCTCGGGTCGTCTTCCAGGAAGCAGTAATAGCTACTAATAACAGATTCTCAGCAGAGGCCCCCGGGCTCTCCATTTCCGAATAGACTAGGGGCAATATTTTGTTAAAGAGCTGGGAGCATGATATTGCTTCAAGCAAGGAGCAGGCGCAAAAAGTGGCGAATTCACTAGAATAAAGCTTTAAAATCATAAATACTGAACTAATAGGGATGGAGAGTGAAGGAGACATAGAAACGCTGAGGCAAATAAATATGGAGCGGATCTCCCTCGACATGAAAGAGAAAAATGAGAGAATTCTGATGGAGATCTCTAAAATGGACAAGGCAGGGATGGCTCAAATTGATGAGCATATAATTCAACCCAGCACACAACTCGGCACCCTTGATATTATTGATGCATATATGGGAAATAAACTTCCGCAATTAGCCCGAGATTGTTATTTTTCCAAAGCCAGTTGTCAGGCAGAGCCATCACAGCTCATATCCCAATTCCTGGACAAATGTAGGATATGCACTGAGTCTATGCAGACACAAGCACCTGGTGCGTCTTGAAAACGGAGTTGAAGAGATGGAGTGATTTCGCTCCTAACAGCTGCCAAATGGAACCGCCACAACTTGTATCCAATTTTACGGACGGGTGTATCATATGCACCGAGTCGTGTAAAGGAAGCACCTGGCACCTTTTTGTATAAATAGAACAGAGAAAGGAGTCCAAAGGGCTGGAATTTTTGGTGCTCATTGTAACAGAGTTCTCCCATGAAGGAAGTTAATACAAATCAAATTCAAGATTCCCGATTATGTCCTGACTGTATTCCAAGTTTGTTTTGTCATGTTCTTTGTTTCTTTTCATTTTGCTCTACACAATTAGCTTGTTTTGTCATGTTCTTTGTTTCTTTTTATTTTTCTCTACATAATTGAGAAGTATTGCTATAACTTAGTGTGACTACTACTATAGTGAAGGAAGTTCATATTTCGGTAATTGTCTCTTGTCCTTCCTCTGCACTGGCTATCAGCAGGTGTAAGACCAAGTTACAGTTACAGGATTTTATGTTTACTTGCACCATATCAATTATGTTCATGTCCATTTCTTCTTCTGTGTATACGTGAGTTTTTTCACTGGTAAGAACTCTATGTTACTGCAACTAGATGTTTTTCTCTCATTTCACACCTTTTTGCTAAAAAATCATACAGTTGTAGGAAAGGGCCTTTAGTTTGTATTTCTATTTCGTTCCTCATGCGAAGATTTCTCTTATCTCGACTGAATCAAATCAGCAATTAAAATCTCTCGTTAAATCATTCCCATAGTCATACTGTTTCCCAATGACTGTACGCACAGTAACTCAACCTAATATTCAACCCGGGATATCAGATCAAACACATATCGCGTTAAGTCTCTTTGAAACGATCCTGAGAACCGCAAATACCCGGGAAGAATTAGAACGTTCATGGGCAGCCATTGAACAAGATTTTGCTTTTCGGGAACAGCTGGAAGTTAGACAGTGTGAACGTAGAAACCTTCATTAGCTTCCTATACCGAAGGTTAATGAAATCCTTTATAAATCATTACCATACTTTCGGATGCCTTGACACTGTACTTTAAATCCTTAAGTACAGACTCGGGAACAACATCTTTCTGGCGCCGTTGCCGGGGAACGAAGTTACGAAATCTCTTCCCTGGGAAAACGACAAAATATTTCGTGAATAGTGTTATTCTTTGATAGTGAACATAGAGTACACACTGTTTTAAGGCTTGTTTAAATCTTTCACTTGGCGACTCCACTGAAACACAAGATGGCGTCTGGTAGAAAGCATACCAGACAGAAACCGAGTGGAAAACTCATTACGCCTGTTAATAATCCTGAGAAAATTCTAAAAGCGAGAGGATCATTAGAGGCAACTGTGTCAGTTAATAAACCCATAAACCCACTCATAAAGACTAAATCCGTTTCAGAACCTCCTACTTCCGGTAACCCTCTGCCTGATATCAAAGTTCTGGAAACAGAGTACTCAGAATTTAGGAATAAGCCACATCAAACTTTCCCATCTGTAAACAAGGGAAAAGGTCCTTTGCAAAGATCATTATCTTTTGACATACCATCCTTTCTTCATCAAAACTTCCCAGTTTCGCCTGATTCGAAAGGGTGTTTTACACCCTCATTTCATACTTCTAAGAAAATGGCTGGCGTCGGAGGAGGAGGTGGAGGACAACCTAATCCCCCTCCTCCCAGAGTATTTGCGAAAGTAGCGGCTAGATACACTCCCCTAGTTTTACCCGCTCAGCTCCATGATTTACCTGACAACTACATCAAAAATCTTCCTAAGTTCACTGGGGAGGGAGATCTAACCGCAGTCGAACATATAAACTTCTTTGACCAGTTCGCAGACATTTGTGGTATCGAGCACGAAGATGTCTATTCGAGACTACTTGTCCAAACCTTCGAAGGACAGGTCCGAACTTGGTTTCGGAGTCTTCCTGCAGCTTCTATTCGGACATATAACGCCTTAGAAGAAGCTTTCCTCAAACAATGGGGAGAGCGAAAGGATCACTTATATTACCTTACCGAGTTTGGGTCCCTAAAGAAAAAGAACTCCGAGACCGTTATGGAATTTATTCTGAGATTTAACAAAATTTATAATAAAATTCCAGCCGTTGTTAAACCTTCCGAAACCTCAGCTAAAGTAACCTTCGCGGGAGCTTTCGAACCTGATTTTGCATTACTTTTGCGTGAAAGAAGAGGAGATACCCTGATTAAAATGCAAGATGACGTTGTCGAAATAGAATCTAATATGATGGCTTCAGGTAAGATGAAGGCTAAAGTAGAAACAACCAACCATGATAATAGACGCTATAGGGAGCCAGCAGGTCCTTCCGAGTCAAATAGATACACTGACGACAGAGTCGATGATATGGCCCGAGTAATTAAAGATCTGTCTAACAAAATCTCTAGGATGGAAATGGATCAGGCTAAGGCTGATTCTTCTAATAAAAGGGACTTTCGGAGAAACCCAAATCCCCAAAATCAACAGAGGCAAATAAAGAATGAAGATGAAAAAATACAAGCTCCCCTAAAAAACGAAAATTTTATAGGAACAAGTGACCTCCAAGATTTCGGAGATTCGGATGATGAAGTTGCATGTTTCGTAGATGAATGTTCACAACCATTTTTGACCAGGGAAGAGTATGAGGAATCTTTAAATACTCCTCAACCTTCCAATGAAGAAGAGGATGGTGATCATACTGACCTATACGTATCCGAATCAGAAATAGAAATGATAGCAGTTGATTTTCAACCCAGATACAATCTGAGATCAAAAAATAAGCCTACATCAGCTGACCAACCTAAGAAGATCCTGCCAAGGGGTCGATATCATGAACCCCCTTTGGAAGAAACGTTGTTACCATTACCCAACGATAAAGACAAGGTAGCAAAAAATCAACAGTCTCAGGTGAGAAAAGATGAGACCCAAACAAAGGAAACAAAACCAAGAAATGAAATCACAACTTCAACTAATATCACGAGTGATAAAGAGATTCAAACAAACAAGTTTGAAAGAGAAATCCCGAAAGTCTTGACCAAGGAAACGGACAAGGCCAATACATCTTACAATTTTGAAAACGAATTAAACAAAATTAAGATACCGATTCCTTTGGTAGAATTAGCAAAAAACCCCACTTATCGGAAGCAAATCGCCAAAGTGATGGGTGTTCATGAGCCATAAAGTCACTCTGAACGTTATCAACCTTGAAGATGACAGACCTAACATCACCTTTGGTCCTCATTTTGAGGGATTCAAGGATAACGTCGCTCCTTTCTATATCACCCTGAATATACATGACCAATTACTGTATAACTGCATGTTAGACTCTGGGGCTTCACATAATGTTATGCCCAAAACTATAATGGAGAGGCTGGGGCTCCAGATCACTAGACCTTATGGATATCTATACTCGTTTTATTCGACAAAGGTTAAATGTATGGGAATGATAAAAGATCTGGTTGTTACCCTGGCTCAGGTCCCAGTCAAGATTGTCTTGATGGATGTGGTTATTGCAGACATTCCCCCCAAATATGGTATGTTGTTATCCAGATCATGGGGAGCCAAGTTGGGAGGTTCTCTACAACTAGATATGTCATATGCCACAATTCCTGTATTCGGTGGTCAGTTTACCCGATTGTACAGAGAAACGAGATTGGCATATACTGTCAGTGATCCTCAGAATCCAAATAATTTTCCCATTTATGTTGCGGATCAAGATCTGGGAAATTGCATATTATCTTTCGATGATGATTTAAATGGATGCCCAGAAGAACTTGATATAAAGCAAGAAGATCTTAGCCCCTTGACTGAAGAACTATGCAAAAGTGGCCTCTGGAAGATGTACTTCGATGGAGCTTCATCTTATGAGGGAGCTGGTGCTGGCATACTTTTGATAGCACCTGAAGGTAAGTTTACCGTTCCTTTCTCATATCGCTTACAGTGGGACATAGATTATACCAACAACGTGTGTGAGTATGAAGCGTTAATCTTAGGTTTAGAGGCAGCCAAGAAGTTAAACATAAAAAATTTGGAGGTTTACGGTGATGCTGAATTGATAGTGAAACAAGTAAACCGATAGTACCTAGCCAAACATCCCAGATTGAGAACATACAAAAATTGCGCTTGGGATTTAATGGAGAATTTTTTCTCATCTATAAAAATCCATTTTATCCCTCGCACAGAAAATCTACATGCTGACGCATTGGCTAAGGCAGCCTCGACCTTTTCCCCTCCCACAAATGTTAAGTTGAAATATCATATTGAAATCAGGTATAAACCCTCCATACCAGACAACGTCCGACACTGGCAGGTCTTCAAAGACGACGAACAGATTCAGAAATTCCTTATAGCAATAGGCGAATTCTCTGAAACCCATCCAGACCAAGAAAACCAAAATGACCCAAAGTGGATTATGCAAGAAGATGAAAATCCTGAAACCTTCCGAGAAAAGATAGCGGATCATCGTGT
>ML837469.1:9160-19532 GCA_009831015.1 Picea engelmannii | reverse complement strand
GATGGGATCAAGATTGATCCTAAGAGGGTTGAAGCGATACAAACTATCAGGATTCCTAGAAATGTTAAAGAAATTCAAGCTTTCTTAGGAACAATAAATTTCTTGCGAAGGTTTATACCAAATTTCGCTGAGATTGTCAAATTGATCACAAAAATGATAAAGAAAGATAGCAGAGTAAATTGGACGACTGAGGCCAAAGCGTCGTTCGAGCATATTAAAAAAGTCATCAACGAAGCTCCTATGTTAACAAGTCCAGATTACTTGAAAGATTTCCTTATCTTCTCATTCGCTTCTCAACATACTATCGCTGCAGTGTTGCTGCAAAAAGATGACAAAGGCTTTCAACATCCAATCACATTTTTTAGCAAGAGCCTTAGGGACGCCGAACTAAAATATTATATAATGGAAAAACAGGCGTACGCGATGGTGAAGGTGCTCAAGGTGTTTATAACTTACGTTCTACATTCGAAAATTATCGCGTATGTACCAACCAGTGCTGTGAAGGATATATTGGTCCAACCTGACAGTGATGGAAAACGAGGGTGTTGGCTCGCTAAGATTCAAGAATTTGATCTAGAAATCAAGCCAACTAAATTGATAAAAGGAAAGGGTCTGGCCAAACTCTTGGCTGAGTCCAATCTTAGAGCTCTTGATATCAATTGCCTACAAGGGGAAGACGAAGACACACACTTGCAAGAGCCAGATGACCAGACATATCCAAACAAGGTTGAAGAAAAATTCATGTCGTCAGACTGGTATAAGGATATAGTTTTCTACTTGTTAAACTTGAAATGTCCAGATGGACTAACACCAGCCAAATACAGAACTTTGAAACTCCATGCTGTCAAATATTGCATCTCAGACAATCAATTATATTGGAAGGATCCACTCGGATTTTTACTGGTCTGCCTGGTTGAGCCGGAAACTCCACGAGTTATAGAAGAATTTCATGAAGGAATCTGTGGAGGACACCATGCATGGAGAGACACAGCCTATAAGATCTTGAGGGCCGGATACTATTGGCCGAAACTATTTTCGGACGTTAATACCAAAGTACGTGCCTGTTACTCGTGTCAAATATTCGCTGGTAAGCAAAAACTCCCTGCATTTCCACTCGTTCCAGTCAAAACCGAAGCCCCATTTCAACAATGGGGATTAGACTTCATAGGAGAAATCAATCCCCATTCCAGTGCTCAGCACAAATGGATCTTAACAACCACAGACTATTTTACAAAATGGGTGGAAGCAATTCCAACTAAGAGGTCAACGGACTCGGTAGTGATTGACTTTTTGGAAGACAACATCTTGTCCAGATTTGGCTGCCCTCGAAAGATTGTTACCGATAACGCCCAGGCTTTCAAATCCATGCTATGATCGACTTCTGCCAGAAGTACAGTATCGTTCTCGACCATTCCACTGCTTATTACCCTCGGGGAAATGGACTGGCCGAATCATCTAATAAAAGCTTGGTAAACGTAATCAAAAAGATACTGAACGAAAATAAGAGGTCCTGGCATGTACATTTGAAGCACGCAGTATGGGAAAACTGCATCATCACTAAAAGATCTATCGGCATTTCGCCGTTCCAGATGGTATATGGGACCGAGGCGGTTCTTCCCATAAACTTAGCATTTCCAGTAATGAAATTATGGCAAGATCAAAACGAAGAGCCCAATCATGTAACCAGAAGGATTAACCAACTGATTGAGGTTCAACAACTCAGAGTGGAGGTCGATGAGAAAATGCAAAAATACCAGGACGATATGAAGGCACTGTTCGATCTTAAGGCGAAGGACAGAGAGTTCCTCCCGGGTGACTTGGTATTGAGATGGGATGCAAGAAGGGAAGAAACCGCAAAGCATGGCAAATTTGACCACCTTTGGTATGGACCATTCAGGGTCTCATCTCCAGAAGGAAAGAATTCCTTTCTTCTAGAAAACATTGATGGACAAGTTCTAAGCGCCCCTGTCAACGGGCGATATCTCAAACACTATATGACATGACAGTGGTTGGGTAAAAANATATTTATGTTTTTATTAAAACGTTTATTTTCAAATTTTGGGTTTTTATTATTAAATTTTCAACACGTCTTCAAATCAGATTTTTCGTTTGCTACAGGGTTCTAGCTTCAGGCGAAATTAGCTCAAGACTTAAGGTGCAGATCAGTGTTGGAAATGGGGTGCCATAAAACAGGTGATACATAAGATAGTTCATAATCCCCAAAGAAATTGAAAAGAGAAAACAGAGGTGAGTTTTCTAAATTCTCAGATCATGAAAGGTTGTTTTATTGCAATCTAAAATGACATTGTTCAAATTGCAATATAAAGGGTTAAATAAGAAGACTATTTTTTCTTTTTAAACTAAAATTTGAACGAATATGTTAAATTCAAAAACAGTCACTCATAAATTTTTGTTCCCAAATGCATTCAAAGACTAGTCCAGAAACTGTTATGGCCTTCTTCATAGTGAGCCATTTTATTGCTGCCTTGTTTTCTGTTTATATTTGGACCTAGCTTTTAGTAACTCACTATTTTCCCAAACCGTGGAGAAGGGGTAAAGTTTTCACGATTCAAACCTCAGGGATTTCGAAGCAGATCTTAATAAGAAAGATGGTCTTCGCAACTACCTGATCCTCTGCTAAGCAAAGGAACATCTATAGCGATCCTAACTTTCCTAGGATTTTCAATAGTGTCCGAAAAATCGAAGCTTGCTTGAAACGGATGCTCCTTAAAACTTTATTTTATTCTCCCCTGTTTCCCTAATAACTAAAGGTCTTGTGAGGGTCAAAGGAAGGTTGATACCGAGTGATCAAAATAAGTTGACAGACCTCTGATAAAAAATATTACATAGATCTCAGCCCTGATGTAAACTGATTGCTCCCATCTTCGTGTTTAAGAAATAAATAAATATTGAGACAGGTGGTGAAAGGAAATTTAGAAATGATTGCCCCCACCTAGTCCATTAAGACGATGAAAGGAAATTCAGAAATGATTGCCCTCATCTTAGCGTTTAAACGCATGAATATTTTCCGAAGTGGTGAAAAGAAATTCAGTAAAAAGGGTCAGACAACTTCACCGGGGTACTGAACAGGCTCGCTGGCAGTGAAGCAATGTCTGAGAGATCTGTAAGGCTGTTATACATAAATATCAAATTAACTCTAGTAATCAACGCTTTCTGAGAACCTGATCATTTCCCCAAGTTCCGATGGGACTTCCCTATTTTTAGATTATATAATATCATTCTTTGATGCAAGATGAGAATCACAAGACCTGTTGAATATCCTTGGACCGTTACGACTGTCTTCAAACGTTCCCCAAACTTAATAGTGAGAAAGGGAAAATTGCAGAGGTGACTTCAGCCGTGTTTGAAAAGAGTATCTGAGTTCGAAAAATTTTATGGGTTATCAAACGAAAGTTTTTCCCCCTTTCTGTCTTTTTCCTTGGATTTTTTCTCTCGATCTAAGCCTATGACTCCATTTACCCAAGTTGGAGCCGCCCCTGTTTTTCTTTTTCACCTCGCGCAATTTTCGACATCTGATACTTAATATTTAGAATTGTTTCTCTTTTCCTTCCGAAATCATAAGACTCCTAAACCTTATCGTCTCAATGGAAATACTTTTCAAATTCCAAAAGAAAAGATTCATCTTTTGCCAGTATCTCGACCTTTTTGTTTTTATTTTTGAAATATCGCAAGTCGGGTATCGCAAGTAGGACACTTTGGTTTTTGAATTCTCAAATCCTGAGTCACGAAACCGCGAACTCACTTTTCAAAATTTTCACCCAAGGCAATTGACTATGGTAAAGTCTTTAACCCTGGATTAGATATCATCGGTATTTTGCGCCTCGGCACTCATCGAAACCAAGCTTTTGTTCATACA
Source organism: Picea engelmannii (assembly GCA_009831015.1). Classification (NCBI taxonomy): domain Eukaryota; kingdom Viridiplantae; phylum Streptophyta; class Pinopsida; order Pinales; family Pinaceae; genus Picea; species Picea engelmannii. Next base: position 15,655 of record ML837469.1, on the reverse strand, counting down.
ACCCCGACAGCCGAGAACGCGATAACTTTTCTAAGAACCTTGGTCAAAGAACTAAAGGTAAAAAACTAACCTTGGTTGGTTTTGGCTCTCGGCATATCGCGACTTGGCATTTTCCCTCATGGAGTTCAAGTGTCCGAAACCCCAATTCACAAAGTTGCAACATTATTATCACAAGTTTAAATTAGGCACCTAATCTAAGATTTTTCTCAAATTAATTGGGGCCTTAATTATCGCCGTATCGCAATATCGCGAGTTAAAAAGTTAAAACACGAAGAAGAAGTTCGTGATGTGGCAAAAGGAGAGGACAACGTATCATATACTTCGCCTCGGACGAGTGGCTCAATATCTACCTAGTCGTCTATTTCAAATAGTCTACAATCCGGGCTGGTTAACTGTTCAGATTCTGATGAAGATAACCTCGATGTTGAGAAAGACGACCTGAACACCAAGTACAAGGCAATTGTTCAGTCGGGGATGCACCTGGTCGCAACCAGACCTCGGTTGCTCCCATACTACGACATGATCCGATGGGCATTGGATCACGTCGACCTGCGTACCAGAACTATCATGAATGATCGACAGGACAGGATTGGGACTTTTAGGCCTGAACATATCCAGGTTATGTATAAGCTCCCAACAACTTTTGAATATACATACGGCCAAGAATTCTTGGCAGAATTCAAAAAGAAAGAGTGCCAAGAATTTGACAGAACCCTGCCAGGCTTGATTAAAGATTGGGTGTCGCGTCCCGCGACATTCAGGGTGAATGACAAAGGTGTGTATTCAATTTCTTCGTTGGAGCCCAATTTTTTATATGTGGCGATGATGGCTTGTCGGCTTTTCGGATGGGAGGATACCGCACATTTCTACGTCCAGTGGGTACCTCTCATCTATCGGGTAGCAGAAGGTTTCTCATTCAATTGGGCAAAAATTCTCTCCGATAGTATGTTCAACAGGATCAGCGAGTACCAGGAGAAAAAGGCAGCCAATAAACCATCTAGATTCTTCATGTCCGCATATCTCATGGACGCAATATCCTCCATGACGCCTTTTCCTTTAATGAATTGGGCTTGGAGTCCATCCCATGAGAAGACTGTTCATGAGTACCACGATAAGCTGTGGGAAAATAACGCGAACAAGTTTATTTATGAGATTTTTAACCATGTAGTGGTGCCCCTGCACGTCGCCATTTTTGTTCTTTTGCCACCCCGCATCACGGATAGCATTGTCGAGAATCTGAGCCATATTGCAGACTGGTATGTAGAAGAAGAATTCTCTTATTTGAGAGTGTTTGGAGCTGTTGTTCCTCCTTCGGCACTACCGCTGTTCATTCCCGACAAGCTGGCCTGTCACGAAATTGCTCGGCAAACAGTAATCGGTGGAGTAAGCAAAGAACTCAAGGCATCAGCCAAGAAGGTATGGCCATCTTTTCCTATTCAGCTAAATTCATATTCATTGTTAGATTTCGGACATGCTAAGGCTGAGGTCGCAACCTTAGAAGACTTGAGCCTGGCCTACATTGAGTACAAAAAGCATGATCCGCAGAAGATCGTAAGCAACCATTTGGGGAGTTGTGGATTAAAGAGGTTTGAACATGAATCTTCACCCTCGGATGATGTTTTCCGAGGAGCGAGGTCCTATTCGGAGGTGCAATTCCGAATCAGATCCCTGGCACCCGCAGATAGAGCCTCTGTTTTAAAATTTCAGGAGCATCGGAAAAGGTGCCTCCCCGTTGTGCTGGGAGGTTTGGGACTTCCCAAAGATAAACAAAAGGAAGCCAAAAGTTTTGTGGGTCAAACCTCTAATCCCTAAAAGGAGGAAAGCCCCGAGCAGGAGAAAAATCCAGACAAGGAGAAGAGTCCTGAGCAAGAGAGGAATCCCGGTACAGGGAAAAAACTCGAAAAGGAGAAGAGCCCTGAACAGGAGAAAGATCCTGAGACAGAAAAGTAGAGTACTGGTCCTCCTAAGGAGCATAGTCCAGAGTTAGAAATAAATGATACAGACCCACCAGAAACTCAGAATCCGGAGTCGGGGACGAAGACCTCTGACCCCCCAAAAGAACAAGATCCACTCACCACACCAGGGAAGGGGTCCAAGCAGATTGGGCAACCCATAACCTCTGTCACACCCTTGCAGTTGGCACAGGGAAGCGTTAGTGAAGGATGGATAGTTGGTGAAGAGCTGAGACCTATAAGAGCAGAGGAACTCCCTCCTAATGAATTCTTCTTTGACAAAAAGAGGAAAGCTATAATAAAGCGATAATTTTATCAAGAGGGAGAATCCACAGCTAAAAGATTCAAGGTGATGACCGATGGGAGAAATAAAAAGAAGGATGAATTTTCCACTGAAATTGCAGGAACGCTGAGAGCATATGCAACAACAAATCGATTCTCGGCCGAAATGCTAAAGAGGCAGCTCAAAGCAAAAAACCACCTGATCAAAACCCTTGAGGCCAGGTTAACTTCAGCAACAGAAGACGCTAAGAGTCAAGCAAGTGGAGCAATAGAGCTGGCCCAATTGGCCGATAAGAAAGAAATTGAGGTCCTCAAGACCAAGCTGGAGCAGGCAAATTCACTAATCCGAGATGGTCGGGTGCAGTCCGGCCACCAGAGGGATACGATCGTACAATTACAGGCTCAGTTAGAGGTTGCAGAAAGCAAGGTGATTGACATCGAGATGGTTAAATCTCGAGCAATCGACAATCGGAGCAGGGTCTCTTCTGCTCAACACAGTCTACTAAACAAGATTGGGGAGTTTCGAAAAGATTGCTTGTTAATGAATCAGATTTCTGAGAATCTGAGTGTCAAAGAAAGAAATGTAGAAGTTGCTCGGGTCGTCTTCCAGGAAGCAGTAATAGCTACTAATAACAGATTCTCAGCAGAGGCCCCCGGGCTCTCCATTGCCGAATAGACTAGGGGCAATATTTTGTTAAAGAGCTGGGAGCATGATATTGCTTCAAGCAAGGAGCAGGCGCAAAAAGTGGCGAATTCACTAGAAGAAAGCTTTAAAATCATAAATACTGAACTAATAGGGATGGAGAGTGAAGGAGACATAGAAACGCTGAGGCAAATAAATATGGAGCGGATATCCCTCGACATGAAAGAGAAAAATGAGAGAATTCTGATGGAGATCTCTAAAATGGACAGGGCAGGGATGGCTCAAATTGATTAGCATATAATTCAACCCAGCACACAACTCGGCACCCTTGATATTATTGATGCATATATGGGAAATAAACTTCCACAATTATCCCGAGACTGCTATTTTGCCGAAGCCAGTTGTCAGGCAGAGCCGTCACAACTCATATCCCAATTCCTGGACAAATGTAGGATATGCACTGAGTCTATGCAGACACAAGCACCTGGCGCGTCTTGAAAACGAAGTTGAAGAGATGGAGTGATTTTGCTCCTAACAGCTGCCAAACGGAACCGCCACAACTTGTATCCAATTTTACGGACGGGTGTATCATATGCACCGAGTCGTGTAAAGGAAGTACCTGGCACCTTTTTGTATAAATAGAACAGAGAAAGGAGTCCAAAGGGCTGGAATTTTTGGTGCTCATTGTAACAGAGTTCTCCCATGAAGGAAGTTAATACAAATCAAATTCAAGATTCCCGATTCTGTCCCGACTGTATTCCAAGTTTGTTTTGTCATGTTCTTTGTTTCTTTTCATTTTGCTCTACACAATTAGCTTGTTTTGTCATGTTCTTTGTTTCTTTTCATTTTGCTCTACATAATTGAGAAGTATCGCTATAACTTAGTGCGACTACTACTATAGTGAAGGAAGTTCATATTTCGGTAATTGTCTCTTGTCCTTCCTCTGCACCGGCTATCAGCAGGTGTAAGACCAAGCTACAATTACAGGATTTTATGTTTACTTGCACCATATCAATTATGTTCATGTCCATTTCTTCTTCTATGTATACGTGAGTTTTTTCACTGGTAAGAATTCTATGTTACTGCAACTAGATGTTTTTCTCTCATTTCACACCTTTTTGCTAAAAAATCATACAGTTACAGGAAAGGGCCTTTAGTTTGTATTTCTATTTCATTCCTCATGCGAAGATTTCTCTTATCTCGACCGAATCGAATCAACGATTAAAATCTCTCGTTAAATCATTCCCATAGTCATACTGTTTCCCAATGACTGTACCCACAGTAACTCAACCTAATATTCAACCCGAGATATCAGATCAAACACATATCGCGTTAAGTCTCTTTGACACGATCCTTAGAACCGCAAATACCCGGGAAGAATTAGAACGTTCATGGGTAGCCATTGAACAAGATATTTCTTTTCGGGAACAGCTGGAAGTTAGACAGAGTGAACGTAGAAACCTTCATTATCTTCCTATACCGAAGGTTAATGAAATCCTTTATAAATCATTACCATACTTTTGGATGCCTTGACACTGTACTTTAAATCCTTAAGTATAAACTCAGGAACAACATCCTGCATGAAAACTGTGATATTAGCGTAAAACATAAAATGAAAGAGATAAGTATAAATGTGAGCAAAAGAAAATAAAGTGTGTGTGAACCTATCACCTGCATTGGTTTCGTCATTGATGGCTGTCAAAGTTACTTCAAGAAAAAAAATTAGCCTTTAAGCATAAAAGCATGTGTTCGTATTGTTTTCAGGAATATCCATTTGCAAAAAAAAAATTAAGTTTTTTTATTGTTTTTATTTCCATAAAACAAATGAAAACATTTTTTTATGATTTTATTATTATTATTATTATTTAATTGTTTTTCTTTTAACAACAAAAAAAATGAAAATAAAATAAATTCATGGTGCATAAATGAAGCAAACTTCATTATTCTAGAAAGATAAACAAGGTCACAGCATGAAAAGTCATTCTTTTTTTCTTTACAAATGTGTAGTGTTTGATCTCCCAAATCATTAGATAGTCTATCAAAATTTATTTTAAACAATCTAGGGATTGGATGTATGGTAGCAGATTAATGCTCAGAACATTTATTGCATCACACTTCGAAATATGTAGTTTTATGTGAGATATCTTATAAATTTGATAGCAGTGGCTATGGCTCCTCCTCTAATGGCATCCTTCATTATCTTGTCTCTGGTGTATTTATTATCACTGAAGAACATGGCAGCTCCAGTCACAACACCACTTATTAAATCATTCTTCCAGTTTCTCCTGCCACGAATCCTTTCTACTCCATTAAATACACCAGCTACCACACCCCACTTGAAGCCCTCCTTTCCCATATTCTTAAGAGGATGCTCAAGATCATGCTTTGTCACACTTCCTTTACTCAAAGAGTTGTAAGTCTCTTCATCAAGCACACATGAAGAGCCCATGAAGTTCCAATTGGAAGGCCTTGTGGAATAAATTGAATCTACTCCATCTGCATTTTATTATGAAATATGTTAATTTGTTTATGTCTAAACCATTGGTATTATTTATTTCAACAATTTTTTTTAAATAATTTCTTAAACCCAAAAATTGTAATGCCCATATATTTTTTAAACATCATTAAGTCTCATAAACATTTTATGAAATAAACTGAAACAATAACTTTCAAGCATAATATTGATTTTTATAACAGAAACTTTAGTAGCTTAGATTTATCATTAAATACTGAATTCATGGCAGAAAGAAATAAATACATAACTTGACAAAGTACCTGGTTCTGATGCTAATTTATGTTGCCTGCTGCTTTGCTGCCTTGCTGCACAGTCCAGTCCTGCCACAGGCACAGAAAATAACTGCCCAAAACTAATATCCACCCTGCCAACTAGGAAAAATACCTAGCTCCAGGATATCTACGGATATCCTGGCCCCCGTGCCCAAAACCTCCAGCAACTCGGTGCCTCCCTGATCAATATGTCACAACCAGTAAGTCTCGTGCCTCAATTTGAGCACTCATGTCACAGTAAAGCTCTCGGCTCTCTGTAGATAGCAAAAACAGTTCTCCGTAACCATCCCCCCCTGACGAATGGTGCTCACATCCCCCTCTTTCCCCCCTTATTCCTCCCGACCGACTCACACCTTTACTTCACAACCACCCTCGTCCCCCTCCATACTCCTTCCATTAATATTTTATCTTCTCGGGACTATCAGGCTCCCTCTCTGCATATGCAACCCTCCTTTTTTTTAACATTTTCCTTTGCTCTTTTAAACTTATTTCTCAAGTCATTAAATGTGATCTATAGTTAGAGTATTACTTAAGTAATCACACTTATTTTATTTGATTAATTTTGCTTTATAATTTTTAAGCATGTATCCAATTAGGGTCGTTACATACACCCACCCTTCAAGAAACTTCGTCCCGAAGTTAAGGCATTTGATGTTACAATGAAAGGGCATGGTTCATACATTCACAGCAAATAACTTGACAATATTAGTAAGTAAATCAAGAAGTCCATACATACTATTGTATATGTACAAGGAATGCATGTGTAGCTAGTACATGTAAACCTCGTGCATGTACTAATAATCAAACTGTCATTCTTTAATAATTTATGTA
>ML837468.1:45742-64471 GCA_009831015.1 Picea engelmannii | reverse complement strand
CCCTCCTACCCTAGTCGACCTCATGAAGGTAGGTGAAGAGTCTCTTAATCCAACGATTGAGATTGGATTAGATGAGTGGATGAGATTGAGTGTCCATTCACTCACCCTCTCACTTAAGTCATAAAGTCACCTTTTAATTTATCTCTCACAAATTAAATGACTAGGGTCCACATTAGGCACTTTCTCACCCCTTAGGCGCCTAGGTGATGAGAAACACTTGCCTAGGTACTTTTTAATTATTTTAACAAAGTCATCATGTGATGTAGTTGTGTCTTCTTCTCTAGATTTTGTATCTTTAGGTTTCACTTCGGGTCGAAATTTGACAACACATGTCTTTCCAATGTTTAGTAGGTGTGCCCCCTGGAACTATTATCACTATCCTCTGTAGGATGTTTAGATCCTGATTAATAGTGGTATGCTTCCCCTTGCTATGGCAAGGAATATGAATTCATTGGAATTCTCCACAAATGTTGGCTACTAAATAGTCACAACAGTCTTATTTTCTATTACAATCATATTTATCCATTCACATAACCATATCATATACATATATCCTTATCCTTTATCTGTATATCTCTACATATACATCTAGGTTGCTTGCCCTAGTCATCTGATGATTGGGAAAGCACCCATTATGTTTGCCTTGGTCCTCATTTGGGGCTTTGCAATATAAAAGTGGGGCTTTTACCCCCAACATCCCTCAATGGAAGACCTCTAACAAAATCAAATACAATTTTTTAAAGAAGCACCAAACTTCCTTTTTGACTTAAGAGAGATTTTATGGTGGTGAATATGTAAATGTAAATCTATAAGCTAAAAAGTTCTCCCTCAACTTTGGGAACAATCGATAACTTTTGTAGTACTAGAGAACACCCTAAACAGTAAGGCATGACCCAACCACGCAATCTTGATCCCACTCCCCAATGCCATCCTAAATGCATGCATTGTTAAGGTTTGGACCATCATCCAACCCATCATAGGGCACACAAACAAGTTCAATAATAACAAAGGTTGAGTTTGCTACGTGGTCGACATGACAACACCATGTCGATTATTTGATAACAACGACACTGCATTCCCTTGCCCATCCCTAATGTGCCCAAGCCACAGAGCAAGAATAATGGTTGGATGCCCCTAGTTATGATGAACTGCCTCAAATGAAAGGTTGGTCATTAGGATGAAAACCCCCTTCACTACAACAATGCTTTATGTGTTAGAATAATGTAGATGTGTTCGTTTCACCATAGACAATGCTACACCATTTTCACCCATCCATAGGCACAAAGCCTCCCTCGAGCACCTTAACCTTTGACAGAAAGAATGATTCTAAGAAGCCACATCAGAACCACAGATGACCAAGACAGAGTGCACCTTCTCCAAAGGTAGCACACAAGATAAAGATATTGAAAACACTGAACAAGAGAAAATTGCCCAAAAGAAGTTGTTGTTGCTCCTCCTCCAAACTTGCGAACTGTTTCTGGTTTTCTGAGTGAGTGTGAGTGAACAAATGAGCCAAGACATCCTCTATTTATACTAATATGTCCAGTAACTTTTCTGGTTGGGCCGACCTGACTTTCTAGTAATTATATTTTTTGTTTATCTTTTTCTTGTGGAGCCGACTGGTCTTTCTAGAGGATAATACCTTAATATTATATATTTTGTTGCGCCGACTTGTCTTCTAGGGTTTTCACACATCTGTTTAGGGTTTCTCTTGTTTCTGGAATATTCTATTCTAGTCAAAGGTTACATATGGAGGTTAATACCTCCTGCAACTACCATAATATTAACACTCCCTCTTAGCTAAGGAGGTATTAATGGTCTCAAACACATCCATCCATCTTCACATGGCATGGGCAAGACTCACATAGTCTTGCAGACCATTCTACAGGTAGCATCATCATGTCATACATGGCTACACCCACGTGGACCTGCCAATCTCGTCTAGGGGCCACAACCAGCTAGAGAACACTAGAGCTACACCTCATAGTGTGTGTCACCATCATCATCATGGGTTATACTCGCATGACGTGCTCACCCATGTCGTGAGTATCATCATCACTATCAACACCATCTGGTACCAATCTAGCATCAAAACATATCATCACGATATCCATGAGCATCATTTAGCTATATTGATGATCCATCTCCACCACCATGTGTCTAGCACCTCAGGTCATTTTTTTCCCATGACAAGAATCATGACCTCATCGGAGCCACATTCACCTCATAGTTGATCCTCTCATAGGATCACTCCGTGAATGCATTTAGCTCGATGCTATCGGACACGTGTGTCTTGCACCTCGGGTCGTTCTTGTCCCATGACAAGAATTAAGACCACATCGGAGCCACAAACACCTCATGGTGATCCTCTCATAAGATCTCTCTATGAATGCATTCAGCTCAATGTTATCAGACACATGGAATTGCACCTCAAGCACCTCGAGTTTTCAGTTCGTCGAAGCACATCTACTCTGGATGTAGATGTTCCCTATCTCCCCTGGTCTGTAGCCCAGTTCCTGTGGAGATAGAGTTGACCTGATGCTTATCAGGGCTACTCACCTACTCGTAAGAGTTTCAAGGCCCGATGCAATTCACACATAGGAGATCTAGCAGCAACTCGAATCTTCAGTTCGTCGAAGATTACATATGGGCCTATTCCCACATGATCAAGTTCGTCTGATCAATCTTTGGAATATCAACACGATGTTGCAATCATCAATACTCCCCCAGGGAAACATTTGCATTCCTGCCAAGCTTGTCCCAGACAGAGGCTTAGTGCAAATGTCAGCGATCTGCTCATCTGTGGATAAGTGATGGAGCCTCACTGCTCCTTCCTGCACCATGTCTCTGATGAAGTCCTGCAATATCCTTCATCTCAAAATATGAAGTCAACTCCCTCTATCTAAGAGAATCCTCAGACCACGCTTTTGTCTGTTGCATGCCCCTTTGCATCTTGCAAAGTGTCACAAAACCAAGTTGTCTTCTTCTTGATCAATGACTCCCTCTGAGTCTTTTCAACTATGTTGTTCTTGTTGTCATACATTTCTTGTTCCTAACCTAGAACTAGGGGCTCCTGTACCAGGGATAATGGCCCTTCTAACAAAGATAAGAAGTTTGGCCTCACGTGCTAGGATAATAACCAAGATGGCCCCCCATAGGGATGATAACCACAATGGCCTCCTGTACTAGGATAATAACCAAACCAAAAAGAAAAATGGACTCTCGTACTAGGGACAATGGTCCAATATAAAATAAAAATAATTGAAATAACTAAATTATACTTACAGTGAGATTTGTAGAGATCCTCCTGAATGATTGTTTTGAGGATTGTTCTCACGTTTAGTCTTCTTCTTGTGCTTGACCTTCTCTTCATCTTCTATCAACTCAGGTATGTCCTCGTTTATGTAGTCCAGAAGATCATTTTCTTCTAAGATAAGTAACTTAATCTTCCATGCTTTGAAGTTGGTGGAACCTTCCAATCTATCTTCTACTATGAAATTGGTCTTCATGACTTTGACCTTGACTAGTCAAACTTTGATGTTGACCAACCAAACGTTGACTTTGACCCAAAAATCCAACCTTGATGTTTTTTATGGTTGAGGGCACCAAGAGATGGGCTCACTTAGGGCACACTATGATAACGAAAAATTAGTCCCAATACTTCACAAAAACTTTCACTGCAATTGGCACTATAACTGGCACTACAACTGGCATTGCAACTGGCACTATAACTGGTGAAACAACTAGCACGAAGGAATTGGCACTGCAACTGCAATTGTACTACAATGAGCTTGCTTGAGAGAGAGTTGTGGATCTACCTTCCAGTGGCTAAATTGTTCCAAAGGTGGTGTGGGCCCATAACCTATTAGAATAGTGTAGATGTGCTCATTTCACCATAGACAATGCTACACCATTGTCACCCATCCATAGGCACAAAGCATCCCCCGAGCACCTTAACCTTTGATAGAAAGAATGATTCCAGGAAGCCACATCAAAACCATAAATGACCAAGAGAGAGTGCACCTTCTCCAAAGGTAGTGCACAAGATAAAGATACCAGAAAGACTGAATAAGAGAAAATTGCCCAACAACAATTGTTGTTGCTCCTCCTCCAAACTTGCGCACTATTTTTGGTTTTCTAGGTGAGTGTGAGTGAACAAATGAGCCAAGACGTCCTCTATTTATACTAATTTGTCCAGTGACTTTTCTGGCTAGGTCAACCTAACTTTCTGGTAATTATATTTTATGTTTATCTTTTTCCTATGGAGCCTACTTGTCTTTCTGGAGGATAATACCTTAATATTATATATTCTGCTCAACCTACTTATCTTCTAGGGTTTTCAGACATTTGTTTAGGGTTTCTCATGCTTCCGGAATATTCTATTCTAGTCAAAGGATACATATGGAGGTTAATACCTCCCGCAGCTACCATAATATCAACATAATGCACCTAATAATCTATGACTCTGTGCATGGTTTTGGTGCACCCTCCGAGGAAGACTCCAATGTTTAGGATTATATATCTTTTTGGTCTCCCTGAACTTATAATTAAGAAATTATAGTTAGATTCAGTTTGAGATTTTTTATTAATACCCCGCCTTGGTTTTTGGACAAATGGCATGTTAAGGGCCCTATTTTATTGCCTCTTTATGAATCTATGGACAAACCTACCACGTTACCCACCTTTTTCGTGAAATGCTCAAACATACAATATTATACAGCCTGAGTGGGCCTAATGGTTAAGAACATGTGTTTCCTCCTAAGAGGTCACAAGTTCAAATCCAGAGGGGGGTAGGGTATGTATACCTCTGTAGACTTTACCAATCAAATCGTTGGGCGGAGGGGGTCCCTTGTCCCACAAACAAGGGAGTCTCATACACCAATTTGGTGTCTAGCTTGGCCGTGACCTTAAAAATAGATTATTATTATTATTATTATTATTAAAAAAAGTTACAAACATTTTCAAAAAACAAAGGATTGAAAAAACATTGTTTATACTAGTTGCATTAATTGGGGATTTATGTTTGGAGCACTTTGTTCTTCATTGCTAGAGGTGTAATTATTTTCCTCTACCATTGTGTTTGTGGGGTGAGGGAGTTCTAACTTGCTATGATGCCATTGTTACAAACGGGTCTCCCTAAACCTACAATGCAACTTCATATCTAGATTGACGAAAAGTTGTTAGTATTGAATGCAACCTAATCAATTCTATAGGGAATTATGACACATACATTCAACTAGATATTGTGAGAGAGGATATAAAGTGGCCCAACAACAAACCTCCCATGTAGTGAAATATCACATGGTCCTAGCTCAATAATCCATGGCTCCACCAATTTACCATAACTATCATCATTTGTTTTATGTAATCAATTGATGTTTGTTTGTTCCTAGATCCTCTTAGTAATGAATAGCTTCCAAGAATTGTCGTAAACTCACCCTAATAGTAAATAATTTTTAAGGAATCTTGCCTGGACTCTGGAGCATACCTTAATATTTAAGAAATCTAGAGTTATTGCAAGCTTACTCCAATAATGAATAGTATTTGTAATAACCAATGTGAGCATACCTCGATAATTAAGAATTGATAAACAATAGATCCACGTAGTTTAAGATCACTAATATTAAGGCCTAAACTAGGGATCATAATAATGCATTTATCAAAACAATTATCTTTCTTATGAGAGAGCATGATTAAAGCAATGGTAAAAAAATAGATGAAAAATATTTTATTTATAAGAAAGTACAAAGATGAAGAAAAGTGAAACAATACCTTGCTAGAATACCATTTTAGTATTGAGGCAAACTTATACTGTAGTATAGCTTCGACAATGACTCCACGATGTCAAACTTATGGAGTCGTTGTCGATTTTATGGTAAAATAGTATTGAGGCAAACTTATATTGTAGTATAGCTTCCAAGAATTGTCGTGGAGTCATTGTCGATTGTCAATGACTCTTAGGATCTATTCCTAGATGTCGATTTTATGAATTGCACGACAAAGAAGCAAATATCTTTAACATATGGTGAGACGTGCAATCTACATAATAATTATTCATAGTAGTCAAGTGGTCCTATGTCAAATAAGGAAAGGTTCCTCACATGAGCCATAATATGCATTTACTATTGCAGAATACTATAGTCAAACAAATCACATGTTCCTTTATGTTCCACTCTGTAGTTCAATCAAGCCTAATATCCTTACATAAATACCCTTTTTCCGTAAATGTAGGTGGTCCTTTAGAACATTATAGATTCATAAAGTTAACTTTTCTAAATTAGTTTCTCTTAATTGGTGTTGCAACACCCAGACTTGGAACTTTTAAAAAAGGTAGTTAAAAGAAAGCATGAGGAGATGACAGGTTTGAAAATCTAAAATGTCAAAACTGGAGGGCCGAGTGGAGTAGCTTTGCAATAGGGAGAGCAAATTATTTCAGTGTTTATGGATGATGATGCATATAATTGAATAGACAGATGCTTCAGAATTTAATTTCCACTTTAATCCCTTAATTCTGGACCATGAATGCCCAATTCATGCACATGTTTCAAGTTACCAGGTGGCGGGCTCTTACAACCTAAATAGTGCCACATTGAGTTGCACTTCTATGACATCCCATAACTTGCAATTGACTATTATAGGTAACGAAGGCAACCATGGCAACCAAGAATATCAAGAAGTTTGTCGCTAAGTGTACCATGAGGAAAGCCCTCTGATTATCACAATGTATCAAGAAGTTTGTCCCTAAGTGTACCATGAGGAAATCCTCTGAATATGACAACAAGCTTATCTGTTTCAATCCAGAACTAACCCAAGAAATGGGCTACTCTACTTTTAACTATGTTATAGAAACAAAGGGCAGGGCAGGGCAGGGCAGAAAATAGAATAGAATAGAATAGAATAGTATAGAATCTTTATTAAACCATCCATGAGGCCAACTGGCTTATGGGACCAAGATGCTTACATACAGAGCTATCTTTCTAGGCAGTGTCAAAATCCTCTAAGTCACTCTAAACCAAAGAGACTACAGCAAAAACTGCAACAAGGAAAAGAAAGAAAAGAAAGAGCCAATAGCTTGGAGAGAGAAAGCGTACCTGATTTTCAGCATTCCAGTAGAGAAGCATGCACATGATCAAAAACTTCCAAGGATTATCACAGTATTCCTCCTGGAGGAGAGCATGAACAGACCTCAGAGGAAGCCATGCATTATCTTGAGATTTTCTCATGTAAGTATCATTGATGCTCTTCTTCTTCTTATGAGCATCGTTAATTGAGGCTCTTCCTTTTATTCTCAACGACGAATCATCTACTTGTTTCTTGACAGGAAAAGGACTTTGGTCCTGCTGTGGTTGAAAATGTGTGGAAACCTTCTTTTTCCCTTGCTTACCACAACAATGTCATTGTTTCCATGCGGAAAATAAGGGGGAAACGACCCTCTTCTTTTTCTGAGCCTTGGCCTTCATCTTCACCTTGTTGTTGCTGCTGATTATAGTCATACCACTTTCACCTTCATCATGGTTGTTTTTCTTAAATAACAAGAAACCACCTTTTCCTCGGCTGTAACAATGGGCTTGGCTTTGCGTTCAAGTTTGGGAAACCTTAGCTTTTTATTGCTCTCCTGTGGATTAATAAAAATCCCACTGCCATGGCTAAGTTTGAGATGTTGTGGGAAGTAGGGAGAGACCACCAACTTACCCTTGCACTTCTTAGCCGAACAAGCTGAAACTGACACAGATTTTTCCACTTCTATTAAATTCCTTCTGTTATCAGATTCAGATTTCACTCGCTCTTACTCTTGCTGAGATCCAAATTCAGATTCAACCGCACCCCGACCCATCTCTTCTTTCTCTTCTCTCCTTTCCTTTTCTTTCTTCTTCCTTTACCTAAATGAAAGTGCAAAATGAAAAACAAGAAGGAATGAATAACTATCATCTAGTGAATGAAGACGGATGGTCAGGGCAGAGCAGCAGTACAATATAAATAAATATAATAAAAATAACCTATATAATAGCAATAATAAAATTCTATCTCTATCTGTCTTCACACAAAGCAAGCCCATCAAAATAATAACAAGCCCACCATTTTCATATGCCAATCAAATCTTCCTACAATGAAGAAAGGTGATTGTTCCACAGGTGCAGCAAAACTATGGCTAAGTAGTTGCTTAATACATTTATGCCAGTTACATTAAATTACCCCAATACAATTGAAAGAGTCATGGGCTACAAAGATTCATCCAAGTTAGATTATTCTATAAAAGGGTTTTGATGTTTCCAGTCTATAAAAGCACTTAGTACAGTTCCAGATTCTTTCGAGAGCAACATAGCACAGTACTTTGATGGATAGAATACTTCAAAAATATTGTGTAATGTCAGTTCCCACAAAGTTCCACAGACTTTAAGAGTCAGATCTCAGTATCAAATGTTTAGCAGTGAATCTTTTCGACATAAATCCATGCTTGAAATGGAAAGTTAGTCACCTTCATATGAGATTTAGGTTGCTTTGCTGATTGGTACTTAATAAAAGAATGCAACTCTTTAATAATTGTATGCGTCAGTTGAAGCAAATAGGACTCCCGAGTTATTGAGATTGTTTACTCTAATTTGCTTGTGTTTCATGTAATTGGGCAGTCCACATTGGCAAGGTTGCTTGAGCTCAATTAACTGTTCAGAGGCTTTGTTCATTGGAAAGCTGAAAAGGATTATGGAAAGGATGCATAGTCCGTTGTCTGAGGCAACAAAATTAAGATCTTTATGATCACAGAAGCTTGAGGGTTAACTTATAGAATGAATATGCATCTAAGTACCTGAAATGGGAACACATATTCATAAAACTCCTGAATCATTGCACAATCAAAATTTGCCTCTATTTATTAGAACTTGCAAGATAAAGAGGAAAATGATTACAATGAAAATACAATAAGAAGGGACCTAATTGTTGAGATTCACAAGAGATAGCAAGAAAATTGAATGGAACAAAATCAATGTCGAGATTCATAAGAGATAGCGAGATAATCAAACAGAACCAACACAAACCCTAATTCTGCAATAAACAGAAAAAAAAACAGCACTAGGGAGAAAACAACCCAAGAACAAGTGCGCTAGACAGAGAAAGAAACCCAAGCACGAGAGAGAGCACAATACTTGATAGGTAAACTTGGGCAAATCACTTTATTAAGAATGAACCAATTACTTGAATGAAAACTACAAATAAGAAGTGTATAAATACTCAACTCAAAGGTAAGGTGCTTTCCCTGATAGGGTTTTGAGCTTACGCGTACAAGGTCATCCTTAACCAATTTTACAAATATAATAATGATAGAATATAAGGTCGATTGTGGTCAAAGTAAAGATTACACCACCCTATTTTCAACATTAATTTCCAACATCATCATACACCAGAACTACAGTGGCCTCATGTGCATGAAAAGCAATGGAAGCTGCCTATGGAGTTGAACCTGAATGAGACCACTGTAATTGAAGAACCTTTGGCAAAATCAAAACTGCACAAAATATTGTCCAAGTTAGTGTCCTCAAAATACACATCCCAATCCTTTGAAGGCCTTGAATGATACTCTTAGGATTGATGCATAAGAATGAAACATATGTCAACAAGATCTTCAGCCATATTCAAACCCAACTTATTACGCTTTATCCAAGCAACAGATAAATACTTTATAATATGCTTTAGCCTTCTTCAGCCAAACAGTAGCAAAGGCTTTGTGCATTGGAAAGCTGAAAAGTATTATGGAAAGGGTGCATAGTTTGTTGCATGAGGCAACAGAATTAAGATCTTCACCACTAATCCATAATGAAGCAATACCCAACTCCAAACTTTATGTTTAAAGGAGGTGCAAGACTTCCAAATGGACTAACACCGTGACAAGCATCTCTCCACTAGATCTCCTAGCCCACCTTTTAGTTAAGCAAAGCCCTATGTCAGAGAAGTACCGCACCAACTCATATATGTCCTTTGTCTCATAGATATAAATAGGCTTCCCACTTCACCATCTCCAATCCCTCCAGATAGTACTTCCCCCCTGCATCTGCATTTTATATAACTCTTTGGAATCATACAACAAAGACTCTAGAACAGCATTGACCACACCAAAAATCTTTTGAGCATTATTAAGAGTCTTCCATGTATGGCTAAGTGTTTGAATTCCATATGTCCTTCCAAAAAATAGACTTTCCGAGCCAACCTTTTCCAGGCATATCTTGAAGAGAGTCCAAGATGACCCCGAAAAACTGGAATGTCCAGATCGTCCACGAGGCTAGATCCCAAGCATCCCAAGGACCCTTGAGCTGCCAACTAAGAAACCCAAAGAGACCTCTTAAGTGGAACATAACCCAAGATCACAAGGCCTTCGCATCACCAATAATTTTACGAAACTAAAAAGCCTTTAATCCATCCAATGTGATGAGCCTGTTAAATTCAGTGTTGCACTAAGACCTTCCAGAGGACAGCCCCTTCCACTACCCATATCACCCATTTGAGTGGAAGGGCCACCCCTTGGGCTTGGATAACAGGAAGGTCCAAACCCACTTGAGAAAGGATAACATCCATATGTCCCAAGCCACCAAAGGCAGACCTGTTGCCTCTCCCTGTTTGAACTTTGTCCCGAAAAATAGCTTGCTGCTAAAATGCCCAGCAAGTCGAGGACAGTGACCAAGCTAGAAGTTCCTTTCTAAATTCCATTCATCTGCAAGAGAAACCTGTATGCCAAAAGGATGCCCAAATACCCAAATACAATGTTTTTTGTGGAAACATCATAGTAATATTTTCAATGAGGTTCCTCATTCCCTTTCTTCTGGATATTTGTGGAGTTTTAAGCAAGAGTTGCTCTACTATGACGAGTCCGTCAACATTCTTTCTATCATGATGTTGAACCCGTTCCTCATTCCCTTTCTTCTGGATATTTGTGGAGTTTTAAGCAAGAGTTGGCTCCACTGTGACGAGTTCGTCAACATTCTTTCTATCATGATGTTGAACCCGTTCCTCATTCCCTTTCTTCTGGATATTTGTGGAGTTTTAAGCAAGAGTTGGCTCTACTGTGACGAGTTCGTCAACATTCTTTCTATCATGATGTTGAACCCCTCACCATGGGGGCCCGAGCTCATATGATGACAGGACTTTCTTGGTTCCCCTATTCTTTGCATGTTGTAACTATATTGAACTTTGTTGTACTTATTTGTTCTTTGAGATAATATATGAACCATTTTTAAAAAAATTAAGATCTTTGTGATTATAAAAACTCAAGAGCTAACTTATAGAATGAATATGCATCTAATGTTAGATTTTCTTAAATTTTCAGTAGCAGTAGTTTTACCAAAGTATTTTTATCTTCTTTTAACATTCAATGACCATATACTGAAAATATAAGTAGGATCTAGAAGCAGATAGACAAGCACAAGAAGACACAAAGATTTATCCTTGGAAAACCCCAAACTCGAGGAAAAACACAGCCAACTTTTCTTAGAGGGAATCTTTTTGATAATACAATACAACCATGAACAAGCTCTATTCACAAGAGAAGAAACATCAATGAAGAAACCCTAATAACAAACACTTATCTCTTCTTCTTATCAAACCCTAGCGAGGGTAGACAACTAAGCAGCACCACACAACCTTAGCACAACTCTTCTAGAGGTAGCACACAAGATAAATCACCAAGAACAAGATAGTGTACCACAGAACTGGCACAACTGGAAACTGCAACTACAATTGGCACGAGACAATTGGGCAATGAGCACTAGAAGAAGAGAGTTGATGTGATGATGATGAAATGAGCAAGGCATCACCTTTATTTATACTTGTTATGTCACTTAGCTGGGGTCGACTTCTCTTCCTGGAAATTATAATTCCACTATTATTTTCCTGTGAGCCGACTTCTCTTCCGGAAATTCTATTTCCACTTTCTTATTTTTCTGTGAGATGACTTCTCTTCCGGGGTGTTCTTCAATTGTTCAATCATCTTCTTTTGACTTCTTGGAATCTTCTTCTCTAAGAAAAGTTGTTCAGGAGGGAATACCTCCCGCTGCTACCAAAAACATCAACACTCCCTCTTAGCGAGGGAGGTATTCTTCCATGATGTTCTCCTCTAGTAGTCCTAATCACACCCATCCATTTCACATGGCATGGGCAAGACTACCACCATAGTCTCAAGACTACGGTGCAAGTATCTATGATGTTTCTCCTCTCCTAGTAGTCCTAATCACCCCCATCCACTTCACATGGTATGGGCAAGACTACCACCATAGCCCCATTCACACCTAGCCACTTCACATGGCTTAGGCAAAGCTATGCCATGGCCCCAATCACACCTAGCCACTTCACATGGTGTAGGCAAGACTTGTACCAGGCTACTCATTACTCCTTCAATCACTTCACATGACTGATCTGGGAAACCCTTGTCCAAAGAGAGAGTATCTATCCGTTGTAGGAGAAACATCACAACTCCCTCTCAATGAGGGTGGACATTCTGCATCACACCAGGCTTGTCTGTGAAGTACTCATACTTCACTCTAGACAGAGGCTTGGTGAGAATGCCCGCTATCTGCTCATCTGTGGATATGTATCAAAGTTCTACTGCTCCTTTCTGCACCATGTCTCGGATGATATTGTATTTGATCCCTATATGCTTTGACTTGTCCTGAAAGACTGGATTCTTTGAAAGCTTCACACAACTTTAATTATCATAGTATATCAAAGTTGGCTCCAACTCTAGATCAAATAACCCTGCAAGCATCTTCCGAAGCCACACTGCTTCACAGCTTGCAACATTGGCTGCTATATAATCTGCCTTTGTTGTACTGAGTGCCACTGACGTTTGTTTTCTGCTCAACCATGAGATCATACCTTATCCCAAACTAAAGCAACAACCTGATGTGCTTTTCCTATCCACTGCACTCCCCGCCTAGAGTCTGTATAACCTTGCAGCTTTACTTCACCGTCCGAGACATGTCTAAGTCCATATCCAACCGTACCATGCATGTACCTCAATACATGTTTTGATGCTACCAAATGTACATGTCTAGGCTCAACCATGTACTGACTCAATGTGTTCACTACAAAGCATATATTCGACCTAGTGTTAACCAGGTACATCAAGGATCCGATCAACTTTCTGTACATCATGGGATCAACCAAATCTGAAGAAGAATCACTCAAGAGCTTCGGATTCGTAACAATAGGTGTGGCCATGGATTTGTAGGATCTCAACTATATACTTTCCTTGGCTAAGGAAGATCTCATCTAGTCTCTACCACACTTCTAATCCCAAGAAATAGTGCATCAAACCCAGATCCTTCATTTCGAACTCTGAAGTGAGCTCCCTCTTGCACCCATCTATGAGCTTGTCATCCCCTGTAAAAAACAAGCCATCCACATATAGTACCTACTACCAATATCAAGGGGCAACCATCTTCAACCTTGTAGTAAAGGTTGGGATCTACATCACTCTTGGTAAACCCTGAGCTCATCAAATAACTGTTTATTCTGGCATACCATGCCCTAGGTGCCTGCTTAAGGTCGTACAAAGATTTCTTCAATTTGCAAGCATGGAACTCCTTTTGTGGTTGCTCTATGTACACTTCTTCCTCAATTACACCATTCAAGAAGGCACAGAAGCAATGGAAATAATAGATCTAATGGAAGTGTACCTAGCTATTGGAGCAAATGTCTCGTCGTAATCTTCTCCCTCTTTATAAGAGAATCCTCTAGCCAAAAATCTAGCTTTGTACTTCTCTATGCTGCCATCTGCTAAAATTTTGTAAAAGGGATGACTGGTAAAAGTTTGTAGCTTGTGGAATGGGTTCTTCAAGACCTATGCTCTAATACCATGTTGATTTTTCATAAGCTAGGTTAAGCATGAAGTTCATTCCATTTTTAGAGCATTTCACTTAACCATAAACAATAATGTTGCAGCAACCAAGATCACAAGAAGAAACAAAATGCACAAGTACACAAGAAGTATCCTGGGAAACCCTTCTCAACAAGGGAAGAAAACCCAGCCAATCCATTGCTATATTTTTCAAGAGAAAGACCTTCACCACCAAGATAAACGCTAGCACACAAGAGGGTGCTTAAACCCTAGAACTCTAGCACCCAAGAGAGGTGCACACTTTTCCCAAGTAAAATGTACTTGTTGAAATTTCCAAACTCACGTGAAAGATATGATTCCACAATGGGGAATCTTCCTTTACTTATATTAGACTTGTCCTATCAACAGAGGTGTCTATTGGCTCAACAGGGCCGACCTCTTCTAAGTCATATTATAATTATAATTATTATTATTATTATAATTAATATTAACCAAATTAATTATCTTTTACATTTATTATTACTCATATTAAGGTGGGGCCGACCTGTACCCTTTACATGACAATTAGGGTTACAAGCAGGTATGACTCTTGAACAATATATACCAAAGAATCTGAAACACCCACTAGTGCTCATCCACTAGGGGCACATCCATAAGGATGTCATAGCTCTAATTCATTGCATTACACAGAAGAACTAGATCTTCACACATTCGCATGTGCTTGTCCACAAGCACGTCCACTCTACAGATCTTCTTTCCCACTGCCACACACAGGAGAATCATCTGGAGTCTTCTCGTCAACTCTGCTGCGCAGAGGAGGCTAATACATCATCTTCATTCTTGTTCACATGACAATGCACCCAACACTTGGGATTTCACACGTTCACCTTGTGCTCAGGCACAGGCACGTCTAACTCAACAGATCGCCTTTCCCACTAGATAATCATCTAGAGTTCTTCTCAACTCTCTAAATGGAGGAGGTCATCTCTACGTTCCTAGCTCTGTCTCAAGCAAGAACCACGTACCCTTCTTAGGGGCTTTCTCTCAGGTTTGTAAGCTGAGAGAAAGACTCACATAGCTGCAATGATCCACATCTCACGGGTTCGTAAGCTGGAGAATGTCTCACATCGCTGCAATCATCAACAGAAACATCATGTTGTTTATGAGTCTCGACCTCGTAGTGTCATTATTACTTTAGGTGGTCAGCTCTACAAAATATCGGAGGTAGTTCCAACTACTATTCCACCAAAACAGTGCCACAAGGTAATCTCTCATACTTCTAAATTCAACCTCTTCACAATCTGTTCAAAGGATGAACAGAAGACCACTGCAACCACTTCAACCTCACCACCTTCTATCCAACAAAAGCAGATTGCAAAAGAGAAAGAAGATATTGTTTCTTCACCTATGATGGTGCCTACACAATGCCCCGTCAAGCCATGATACAACCAGTTGGTGGAGCGGATTCAATCTCGCCAGCAACAAGTTCGTGACAGCATTCCACAAACCAAGCAACGCAACTTCTCCAGCAAGGCAAGCAGCTCACAAAGATTTAGATCCAGCAAACGCTCTCCCCTCTTCCCCGGGCACTCGACGCAATGGAGACCATTGCTTCCTAAGGGGGGGAGGATTGATCCAAGTGGATATTGGTGGCCACCCACTTATTCCAAATTCCAACTGGCTCATCTTGACAGTTTTTAGTTCAGCACGTTCTTTTGTAATTCTTTGTAATTGTGGATTCTGCACTTCTGAGGCTATCTGAAGCCCTACACAGCTTACAGGTGGATATTGGTGGTCGCCCACCTAATCCAACTAGCTTATTTTGGAAGTTTTCATGTCAATACATCGTTATGTACTTCTGGGGCCGTTTTGGGGCCCTAAACAACGTTTTTTGGGCTTGCCACAATCAAACTATAGATAGCATCAGAGTTTGAAGACATAATGTGTGGTTCTCGAAAAGATCTTTCCAACAGGCTATCACACGCCTAAAACGGAGATCGTATGCAAAAGTTACGACCCCGGGAAGTTGAGGTACCAACTTATCCATCAGGGTCCACATAACTTTTGGCGTTTCATCTCCTAGGGTTAGGTTTTTGGATATCTAGGGTTTTCGCATTCATGAGTAATGTTAAAAAGGCCTCTAGAGCCTCATTGTAATCATTCTGCTCAAACGAATGCGCGTAGCAGCCACATCTCTTCTCAAAGATAGCTACCACTATTCGAGCAAGTTGTTTTTAGTTCTGTAATTTTAAAGTTTCAGCCTATTTTCTTTATTCAATAGAAGTTATTGTTCACTGGATATCTGTGGTTGTTCTATGTATCTCTATGTTATTGTATTCAATCTGTTATTCATTTCGTTCCTCTGATAAATTTGGATCACACTATTCCTTAGATCACTCAGTCTTGCAACAATTAGAACATACAAGTCCAGTTGCCCCCATCTCTATTGCATTTGCATTTGGAGGTGTCTATGCAAGAAGGCAAAGCAGCTCTTCAAAACTAAAGGGAAATAAATGTTTTTTTAAGCCTATTCTAACACCTTCCTCCAATGCAATCAAGGGCACTTTTAGCGTCACACTTAACACTCCTAACCATGGGCCAAGGAGCCACTAAACAAGGCATTAAAATTCTAGCCCTCAAGAGACCCATTCATCATAACAACACATGGATGACATCCATAAAGGTTCATAACTAATTCAAAATGCACGCAATAATTGGAGATGGCTAAACTAGTTGCATACCCAAAATGAAAGCCTTTTCATAAAAGGTGGACAGAACTAAGCAAGAAGTAGCCAAGCGACCAAGCGCCTCTCTTTAGTTGCTTGCTACCAAATATGCACCAAGTTGCTTCCAACAACTCATGCCTATTATTCTTCGTATTTAGATCCATCTACAGTCACCTATGTTGTTAGGTTTTGTTTCCTGAAACCTATTCTTTAAATGATTTTTTCATCTCTTAAAAATTAAAGTTTCTTATTAGTTTAAGAGCTTCAATTTTTAGATTGTCGATGCTTCAATTTTTAGATTGTCAATGGACTATTGGTTAGGCATCATTTCTTAAATGCTAAGGTTTTATTTTTAAATTGTCTATTATTAACAGTTAAATTTTTACATGTAATTGATTGATTGAGTAGTGATTAATTATCAATTGATTGTTCACATTTAATAATAAATTAAACACTTTAATTAGAGAGAATATTCTCTCTACTAATGTGCCTCACTCCCTGTGCACAGTGTCCCTTATCTAGAGAGATAAAGTCAGATCTACTCTAGTTCGTTTAATGCATGCCAATGAAACTCTAGCAAGACAATCTCTCATGTGGGGCAACCTTCTTAGTTTACCCAGTGTGTTGGTATAGGAAAGTTAAGTGTGACTTTTGATATCTTCTTTATGTGTAGGTTGCCTTCTTTCTCCAATTGGAGGTTTCACATCAGCACACAGTTAGTTAAAGAGCAAATTAACTTGAAAAAACTCGAGCAAGTGGAACACCTACCTTCCTAGAATGTCTCCCTCTTGTATTGCATCATTGTATTCGTAGAAAAAAACTCAAGCAAGTGGAACACCTATTTTCCTAGAGTGTCTCTCTTGTATTGTATCATTGTAATCGTTCTTTCATAGTTAAGTAGAAGATTATTGTTTGCTACTACATATTTTGCACTTGTTGGATTTCAGCAAGAGTATTTCTCATCTACCGCTTGTTACTGGTGGATTGATCCCAAATTCAGATATGTTGTATCTCTACCCCTAATCTACACTTCTACAATATTTGTTTGTATTTAAAAAGGAAAAACTTTGAATGGTGCTTTGCAAGATTTTTGTTTTCAGTTCTAGGTAAGATCTTTGACTTCAAATATGTTGTATCTCTACCCCTAATCTACACTTCTACAATATTTGTTTTTGAAAAGGAAAAACGAATGGGGCTTTGTAAGATTTTTATTTTCAGTTCTAGGTAAGATCTTTGAATTCAGATCTGTATATCATACGTTGAAATTTCAACATGTGCTAGGACCAACAAACTCCTTGAGCCTACTTGTGGTTGAATTGGGAAGGCAAGAAAGGCTTCCATGATTCCATCATATCATGTTTTATGCCAAAAGACGAGGGAAGTCTATGTATCACCAATGTCAGTAAACAGGGTTTAGCCTTGTGCACCAAATGGATTATTAGATTATTGGAAGGCGATAAACACTGGAAATTCGCAATCTACAATGGCATTGTGACAGGAGCTCCATGAAGGATAAGATGGTGTGTGCTCTTATAACCTGCAGAACCCGCTGAGCACCCCAGCCCTAGTCATGAAAGAGAAATCTTTTGCTGCTAAGAGAATGTAGAAAGCATGGGAAGCAGGAGCATATTAAAAGTGGGCTATTGTTTAATAATCATTCCCTCTGGTGGTCTCCCATTTCACTTTATGCAGGTAAACCCTTTACATTTCCTTCGTAGAGACATTGGAACTGTTCAAGAAATTTTATCCTCGAAATCCAGAGAATGGATCCCTTGAGCCCTATTTAAAAATACATTCAGAAAAGTCTATTTTTGATAAAACTCCAAGCCTAGTTCCTAATTGTCTTTATTTTAAGATGTATGTCGCTCCTTCCCTCAATTGGTGGAAGGATTTGACTTCAAACTACATAAGCCCTTTGTTAAGTACAACCCTGCATATCGTTATAAATGGTTTAGTCCAACTCATGTGCTTAACTTACATTAGAACAAGGTTTGGAAGCTGGATTAAGGTGATTGCGTGGGAGCAAAGTGAATTTTACAGTTCAGTATACATAAGATGTGTAACATCTGTGCAAAATATCCTTATCATTAAAAAAAATTCAAATATATGTCCCATCTATACAAAATATGCATATCATAATAAAACTTTAAAAAACATATGCATACATAAACTAATATATAAATA
>ML837468.1:16518-38567 GCA_009831015.1 Picea engelmannii | reverse complement strand
GATCATGGACCAATCGGGTGTTAAGCCACGGATCAATGGCCGTTAAGATCGAGGAGAGTATGAACCGTCGGATCACTCTATGTCGGGAACATATCGTGACCGTCGGATTGCCTAACTACAAATGCATACTAATTCATACTAAACAAACACACTTTTACCTAACGACATATTAGACCAAGTAGATCTTAACTAACTCCTAAGTGTCTAAATATCCTAACAGATTTATGTCATCAGATTCCAACGAAAAAAGCCATTTTGTAGAACAGTTAGACAACGTCGTAGGCAATTTATCAAAACATATTGAATTTGACTATGATTGAGTTCCATTTGTTTTCACTTTTTGCAACATAAGGTGGCATCTAAGAAGGATTAACTATGAATCTACTTAAAAGCCATGTGTTGATACCAGCATTTACAAAGCGGAAACTTAAGACTCGAGTCAAGAAAAAACAGGAAAATATGATAGGTTTAAGCTACACCAAGAACCTAGACCACCATAATGGTTGAAAGGAGAATATAGAATGAGTTAATAAAAAATATTATAAAAATAATAATAATCCCAATGCAAATATAACTAGGATTCTAGGCATTCAAAGATAAAGTAATTGTGGTTTAAACATTAAGAATGTTGGGAAAACAAGTCTTGAAATCAACAATAGAGCAAAGAAATTAATTTACCTAAATGAAATGCACAAGGCAAACTAGGGTAATCCTTGAGGTAGAAAGGAGGAAGAGTGGAGTGTTATTTCCTCGACAAAAACTTATTTGAAGATCAAGGTGAGTATGGAGATGGTAAAAAACAAATTAGGCTATCCTAATAAGAGCATAAGAAAAACTTGGGGAATCCTCGATGTAGAAAGGAGAAAGAAGGACCTCTAATGCTCTGAATATTATTTTCTCAATGAAAGCTTATAAGTTGAAACTCAAAACAATTATGGAGTTGGTTGTGAATGATAGAGCATCAAAGTTGAGTGTTAAATAGTTCTCCTATCATACTTGATATATCACTTCTTTAAATACAAGTTTAATTTTTATGTGATTTGAAAGTTAATACAGAAACAAGACATAATGCATTTTGTCTGCTAAAAACTATACATAAATACAAAACAAATGGTGCCCTCAAACAATATATATATAAGAAAGTTCTACCATATTTTCTACTCCCATTGAGATTAAGATTATTCTCATTGTATAAGCTCTCCTATCATTTACAAATGTCTAAATTTGTTGGTTGAAATCTAATAAATTCATATCGTTATAGTAAGTGAAAATGTTTGAGTTGTATTGGGGTTCCCCTCATTGTTATTCTTTCCATTTAACTTCCTAACTAGACATCCCACTCAATTAGAAACCAGTCACTAATTAGGGTTTGTATGTACTCTTTCACAACTTACAATGGAAGGCATTAAAGCATATCAAATCTAAACATTTAAGTCATTCTCCTCCTCAAAATCTTGAAAATTATATCTTATTTTGATCATAATTAAGCCCAATCACTATTAAGTTGATTAATGTAAATTCTAATTTGCCTTTAAAATTAAAGAAAGTGTTATGCTCTCTACCATAATTTCTAACCTCCATTCTTTATGTGCTCCCTTGATCTTCATATAATTAAAGTTGGATCTTTCTCTAAGATTTGTTGTCTCCACCTACATGTGAGCCAAGATCCTATAGTGTATATAATTTCCACTTCATGTATTTTGTGCCTTGTAAAGACATGAAGGAGACTTTTGCATGCTTTTATGGTGATATTGTTGTTTAAATCTCTCATTTGAGTTCTCCTTCTTATTGGTCTAGATAGATGATTTTGGGGTCCTCAACCTAGTATTAATTACCCATTTGATTTATTATTGAACCCATAGGTAGGATATATTTCTCTTTCTTTGGTATTGCCCTTTTCATTCCACATTCTATCACTTTTTAACATATATCTAGGGAAAATTTTAGGGGATAAATTTTTCTCGGGGGCTAATTTTCCATGTTTTTGTTTAGAAAATGATTCGCCAATTTCCATTTTTTCTAAGATTATTTGCCCAAAAGATAAAGGTATTTTACTCTGGAAATCACCATAGTTTCTATAAACTATCTAAACTCTTTATAAATTTGAATATTTTAACAAAACTATTGCCAAGTATTTTATGGTCGGCATTTTAAGAATTAGTAGGATTCATCAATGTTTCTACACTTTAAGGTAATTATGGATCCCTATAAATTTACTTGCATGTATCGCCCCCATTAATCCATTATCTAACTAATTCGATCACTTTTGGGTTTCATTTGTCGACGTTTAGGGATTTATCATGTTTTGAGTACTTGGAGATTCCCTTTTGGGACCCAAAGCAAGAGCATCCAGATTAGAGATTATGGCATTGACACATCAAAGTGCAAAGGAAGCCAAGGCATGTGCCAAGACATAAGAAAGGGTGTGCATAGGAAAAAGAGAGGTGGAGGTGCAAAGGAGTGTGCGTGAGAGAAAGAGAGGCGCAGGCACAAAGGAGTGTGCACAAGAAGAAGGCACAAGTGAACTAATGAAAAATGTACAAGTACACAAAGACAACTTATAGACTATCAATATGTGTTAGACACCCAAAGATGAAGAATGATGAGTTTTGAGGCGTATGAAATTTGCCATTCAAGACAAGATCTAACAACACAAAATACAATATGTAGAGGAGGCATGTTAGTGGGTGCCAAGAGCTAAAGAGAAGTTGGCACATATTGTAAAATAAAAGGGATTTTGCAAGAAAAAAGGTTGTGGTGTGAACAATTATGTCATTGTAAGTAGAAGACAAAATGTGCATAGAGTAGAAATGTAGAATAAAAAGAAGGTAATACTTTTATACAAGTGAGAGGCAAAGTTCATGGAGAATTCAACAGTGAGTGTTAGCTTCATAATCCTAAAGTTCTATAGTCTAAGTATTTTATAGATTAAATGTTTTTAGAAAATTAGCTTATTCTACTTTGTTAGGATAAGGACACATATCTTTTATGTAAAGGACACATATCATACTCATGTGATTGGTTGTTCTCCTAGTTTTTAGTTTAGAGTTGAGATATATAAACAAGCTCCTTCTTCAAGTGAGGTTAACAAGTTGATTATGAGTCCTCACTTCAGATTGTAATCATTTTTTCCTTATCAATAAAATTACATGTTTAAGGACACTTTGTCAACATGGTATCAGACCCATGGTGAAATGGTGATGGAAGGATTGATGATGGATTGAGGAAGCAAAGACTTCTCCACAACATCATCAAGATCTCTTCAAATTCAAGGACAACAGTACTAAGGTATTTTTGTTATTAATTCAATAAAAAAAAGGTATTTGTTTTTTTTTTAAATTTTGATAAGATAAATCATCATTTTCCGCAGTTAAAAGTTTTTGTATCAGATTTATTATTTCTGTTCTAGTTGGAGATTATTTTTTGATCTTATCTACTTTGTTTAAACAAGTAGATCAACTGTAATCCATGAAAATGGCTCATTTTTTTATTGTACAAATTGCTTCAGATAGTGTAAATCTGGCAATTTCTTGTTAAAGAGAGTTATAGATCTTGATAAATCTAAATCTTGATAATAAAAAATAAAAATAAAATCTTAGCTTCAACAAATTTTTGTCCACAATTTTCTCTTCTGGTGTGATCTGGTATCATCTGGTGTGA
Organism: Picea engelmannii; assembly: GCA_009831015.1. NCBI lineage: Eukaryota > Viridiplantae > Streptophyta > Pinopsida > Pinales > Pinaceae > Picea > Picea engelmannii. The sequence continues at coordinate 34,907 of ML837468.1, read as the reverse complement.
TCTGGTATGCTGGTGTAGATGGTAGCCTCTTCTTCCGATCATTGTTGCATTCGTGGTTTTGCTATTGGTGTAGGTCACGGCCCTTCCTCCCATCGTTGTCGCACACCTCTGTTGTGGGCTTCGATACCTTCAGTGCTCAGTTTCTGGTATCATTTGGGATCTGATATCATTTGGGAAGACTATCTGGCTCAGAATGCATTTACTTCCTCTGGCTCAGTTTCTGGTATCATTTGGGATCTGATATCATTTGGGATCTGGCTCAGTTTCTGGTATCATTTGGGATCTGATATCATTTGGGAAGACTATCTGGCCCATTTTACAAGTCAGTGTGGATGATGTGAAATCCATTAGCTAATCAAGTTGTAGAAAGAGGATCTGGTAGCAAGCGCCCTCCACAGATCTGGAAAGTCACTGGTATCTGGCGAAGAAAGCAAGCGGAAGAATATCCAAACATTGCGCCCTCCACAGATCGTTCTCTTCAAATTGACACAAAGCGAGCGCCCTCCAACGGATTAGATCAGATTGCTTTAATTCCAGTCAAAATCTTGAGAATTTTTATTCGAAAACGAGAAGTGTTCAACTCCAGAGCCAACAGAAACTAGTGGCTAGCATTGCAGCAGCGCTGCAATTTAAAACTGAATATTTCTCTCATTGGAACGAACGAAATTGAAACTTCCGTTGGCGCTACTTGATAGGTTGTGTGGATTACCCGTGTAATGATCGCAGGCAATCTGAAAATCGGCTTCTTCATCAAACAATTGGAACAGATTCCTGAAGCACAGTATATCTGCATCAGAGAAAACAAAACCAGTGGCTAGGATTACAGCAGCGCTGCAATTTAAATTGTCAAAGTCAGTTTTCACTAAGCAGTTTTCGGCTCAACTAAAGAAAGTCCGCAATACATTTCATCGATTTTCAAACACATTGAATGCCTCCATTCTGGTGCCTCCACGTAGTGATTCAGGAGATCGGCGCCCTCCATCAAAGGAATTTGCCATAATTGTTGGAAGTAATATCATTCATGGAAGCAATAAGGCCAGATAAGTGCTAGTTGTCACGCCCTCCACCATCTTTTTTCACCATATGCGTTAGCTTGGTAATTAATTCCATAAAAAATAATAAATGCTTTAAAAATACAATCTCTTAGTGAAGGTTGGTGGTTGGTGTGGGTAAATGCATAAAATATATGCTTTATACCATTAAGATGTTTTTGGAAGTATTAAAGATTCTTGTATTTTTTTTTTAAGGGAGGACTTCACAAATTCAATGGGGTGTACATTTTGCCTTTTGTAAAAGACTATAAGTCTTGTATAAGGATCAAATCTAGAAAGTTTTTTTAATTGTAAAGATTGAGAAGAGTGCACTACAATACTTTCTCAAAATCATTTTTTCAACGAGACTTTTGGTCAAAGTCAAACTTTTAAATGTGTTTTTTTTTTTTTTTTTGTGAATAGTGTATTCTTCTTTTTGGTGCTTTGTGTTTCTTTTTAGAAGTTTTGTGGATTATTCACTTGTAATCTTGTAATAAACATCATATCTAAATTAATCAATTTATTCACATAATTGGATAAGTTAGATGGGCCTAAGAATTACAAATCTTGGAGTTGGCACATGCATAACACTTTGATCTATAATGAATTATGGTGTGATATTTGCGATGGTGATATTGCTCCAACTAAGCCAACTGATGCTACTTCTTTAGCTAAATGGCATTTGAAAGATGAAAAAACACTTGCTTTGTTGCGCTCTTCTGTAACTGAACACATGTTTGTTCGTATTGAGAATTCCAAAGATGCATGGTCTGCTTGGAATCTGTTCAAGAAGCTTTTTGATACTCCTTCTACATCTTATAGATTTGATCTACAAATGAAATTGTTTAAACAAAGATTAGCAGATAATGGTGATGTATTAGAATACATTTCAAGGATTAAGAACATTCATCAGGAAATCATCAAAAGTGGTTTTCCTAAACTTGAAAATAGTTTTCTAGTCTCCATTGTGATAAATGGCTTGCCTCAAACTTATAAGCATTTTCTTGAGACTTTGCAAATAATTGATAAGTTATAAACTGTGACTTTTAATTCACTTAGTGAATTACTGGCTTAACATAGTAAATCTTTTGGAAAACAAAAACAAGCAAGAGAAGATCTTCTTTTCACTAAAGCCGAAAGTTCTAAAGGAAGAGGAAAATCAAATTTTGGAAATTTTCAAAATCAGTCTTCTAATCGAGGCTGTGGCAGAGATCGTCGTCATGGTAGAGGTCGTAGCAATTTTAATCAACAAAATTTTCAAAGTAATCCTCCCAATAATATTGCACAGTAAGGAATAGGCAGAAATTTTAGTCAAGTGACATGTAAAAGATGTTCAAAGATGGGTCATTGTGCATCAAATTGTCTTACAAGCAATGATCAATTGCCAAAGTTTAAGTAGACATCAAATTCAAATCCTCAACAATCAACTCAATATGCAAAGGATCAAGATTAACAGGATGATCAATATGAATATGTATTTTCAGCAGTTCAGCAAGAAGATTCATTTGAAAATGATTGGATATTGCACACAGGGGCTACTTAGCATATGACTTATCGCATAGACTATTTTTGGAATTATCAAGATGTTCAACTAAATCCCATTTATTTATCTGATGATACAACTCATATGCCTCAAGGAAAAGGTTCAGTGAAAGTCTTTCTCCCTGGAATTGGTGAAAAATGGATTTCAAATGTTTAGTATGTACCAACTTTTAAGAAAAAATTGATATCCTTAGTCACAATCATACAAGTTGGACATCAAGTCGTCATGCAAGATGGTTTGGTGAAGATTAAGTCAAAGAAGGATAACTTGAAAACAATAATGATAGGATATGAAGATGGGAAGTTACTAAGAATGGATGGGAAAGTTATCCAGAGAAAGGAAGAGTTTGTGGCAATAGTGAATTCTGAAATGTCTTCATTCAGATTATGGCATTTTCGATTTGGTCACTTAAACTTTGTTAGTCTCTTGAAACTTAAGTCCCCAGATTTGGTAAAGGGTTTGTCAACTTTCAAGAAAGAAAATTCTAAGTGTGGAGCTTGTATTTTTGGCAAGCAAAAGCGAGAAGCTTTTCCAACTAGCTCATGGCGAGTAACAAAGTATTTGGAGTTGATTCACTGTGATATATGTGGTCCAATGGAATCTTCTTTCGGTGGATGTCGATACTTTATATTGTTCATTGATGACTACACTAGAATGACATGGGTGTACATTTTAAAGGAAAAGTCTGAAGCTTTTGAAAAGTTTGTAAATTTTCAACACATGGTTGAAAATGAAACTAGAGAAAAGGTTGTTTCTTTGAGAACAGATAATGGAGGAGAATTCACTTCAACTGAATTCAATGATTGTTTTTGAAACAATGGAATTAAGAGGCAACTGACAAATTCCCATACTCCACAACATAATGGAGTTATTGAAAGGATGAACATACTCTCATGGGCATGGCAAGATCTATGATGCAGTTTAAAGGGTTGAGCACAAAATATTGGGTTGAAGCAGTCCATACTACAGTTTATCTCATAAATCGATCACCTACATCAACTTTAGATGGACAAACACCTTATGAAGCTTGGTACGGTTTTAAACCCAAGGTAAATCATTTTAGGGTTTTGGGCTCAACTTGTTATGCTTTAGTTCCTAAGGAAAAGAGGACTAAATTAGAAAACCGAAGTATGAAGTGTACCTTCATTGGATACTCTAATGAAAAGAAAGGGTATAGGTTGCTTTCAGATGGAAAATTCATTGTCAGTAGAGATGTATTTTTTATGAAACTGAAAGTAACAGTTTAGATGAGATTAATCATCTCCTTGGTCGTTTAGAGAAGAAAAACACCAAGGGTAAAGGTAAGAAGAACAAGTCAATGCAAACATTTTTCTTTGAAAAAGACTTTGTTTCTCGAGAATACATTTCTTTATCAAAAAGTTCTTCTAATAATGAAACTACAAAAGACTCTTATGACACTGAATCTTCAAAAGAATCTTCTCCAACCTCAGATATTTCAGATGAAAGAAGAGCCTCATTTCTTGAAAATCATCTTGTCAATAATAATGGTGATTTAGATCCACAATCCCCTCAACATAAGAAGCCAAAGTGGGACGAACAACTTCTCAAAGATGTTCATTCAGATGAAATGAACAAAACAAGAACTAGGGGATCTTTAAGAGCAGAAGCAAATTTTTCTCATGCTTCCACTGAACCTACTTATTTTGTTGAAGCAACTAGACATAAAGAATGACAGGGAGCAATGATTAATGAATATGATTCAATACTTGCAAATGGGACTTGGAACTTAGTTGATTGTCCACATGATGTTAATCCCATTGGTTGTAAATGGGTTTATAGAATAAAGTACAAGCCCAATGGTAAAATTGACAAGTACAAAGCAAGACTTGTTGCTAAAGGTTTTTCTCAACAGGAAGGAATTGATTACGAAGAAACTTTTGCACCCGCGACTAAATGGAATACTATCAGAATGGTTATTAATTTGGTTGCACATAATGGTTGGAAATTACATCAAATGGATGTCAAAAGTGTCTTCCTTAATGGTGATCTAAAGGAAGATATTTTCATGACTCAACCACAAGGGTTTGAATCTAAAGGACAAGAACATAAAGTTTGCAAACTTGTGAAGGCTTTATATGGCTTGAAACAAGCTCCCTGAGCTTGGCATGCAAAAATGGATGAGTAGCTACAAAAGGTGGGTTTTCAGCGAAGTGAAATAGATGATACATTGTATTTTCAAATCAAGATAATCACATGGTGATACTTGTACTCTATGTTTATGACGTAATCATAACAGGAAATAATGAAGCTCACATCAAACAGGTTAAGGAAGAACTTAAAGCAGGGTTCAAAATGATTGATTTAGGGACACTTCATTATTATCTTAGAGTTGAAGTATCTCAACATACTAACCAAATATTCCTTAGTCAAACTAAGTATGCCATTGAATTGTTAAAGAAATTTGGCATGGAAGATTGTAAACCTTCTCTTATCCCCATGGAGCAGAAATTGAAACTTTCAAAATTTGAAGGGGGGGAATTGGTAAACAGTACAAAGTACATGCAATTGGTTGGAAGTCTCATTTTGACAAATACTCAACCAGATTTGTCATATTCAGTCAATATACTTTCAAGGTTTATGCAGGAACCAAGGGAAAGTCACTGGAATTCAGCAAAAAGGGTACTAAGATACATTCAAGGTACAAAAGATTTTGGTCTTCTCTACAAAAGGAACAAAAATTTTACACGTGTTGGATATTCAGATGTTGATTTTGTAGGTGACATTGATTATAGAACATCCACTTCAGGTTATTTAATGAATATGGGTTCAATAGTAGTATCTTGGAATTGCAAAAAGAAAACAACAATTGTCAATTCTTCAGCATAGGTAAAGTACATATCAGCTTGGGAAGCAACATGTGAGATTGTATGGCTACACAGAATTTTACAGGATCTTGGTGAAACTCATAAATCACCAACTACTTTATTGATCGACAGTCAGTCAGCAATAAAGATGGCCAAGAATCCAGTATTTCATTCAAAGACTAAACATGTCGACACCAAGTACCACTTCATCAGATTGTTCATCATCATCAAACCTCATTTATGTCTGTCTGAAGATCAAACTTTAGATATTTTTACCAAACCTCTTGGTACAATAAAGTTCACTAAGTTCATAGATGAACTTGGTATTTGTAAAAATGAACTTTCGGATTAAAGGGGGGATTGTTAGCCTCATAATCCTAAAGTTCTATAGTCTAAGTATTTTCTAGATTAAATGTTTTTAGAAAAGTAGCTTATTCTAGTTTGTTAGGATAAGGACATCTAGCTTCTATGTAAAGGACACCTATCATACTCATGTGATTGGTTGTTCCCCTAGTTTTAGTTTAGAGTTGAGCTATATAAACAAGCTCCTTCTTCAAGTGAGGTTAACAAGTTGATTATGAGTCCTCACTTCAGATTGTAATCACTTTTTCCTTATCCATAAAATTATGTGTCTGAGGACACTTTGTCAACAATCACATACAAGGAAATGCATGTATAACTATATATGTAGATACAAAGAACACACATTATTTAAATGTCCACAAACAAATGGCACAGGGAGAGCGAATAAAAAAACTTAATTAATGAAGGGAGAGGATTTGAAGGATAGATAAACTATCACAGTAGTAATATTGGAGCAAGGAGAAAACTTGTTGATGCATAAATGAATGATTGTGGAAATGCAACAAATAGTAGTGGAAGAGAGATGGGTGAGAAAGAGTATCTTCAAAACAAAATGTAAATATGGAGGTAAGAGTTTGTTGACATGGGAAAATGTATTCTACCAACTTCATACGTACACTCGACGAAAGGGCTCAACTAGACCTTCCTTCATTGAAATGGAGAACACTCGAGATATAGCATGGATGTTGTTGGTTCTTTCAAGTTTTACTGATTAAGACTCAATCAACATTTGGTTCAATATAATTCTAATGCAAATAAGAATGCAAATGCAAGATGCATCTAATTTAACACCAATCTGACCCATCAAACTATATCTAACCCTATCCAAGGGAACTTGAACAAATTGATTTGAAATAAAACAAAAGGAAGGTGCATAGAGCAGGGAGAATAGTCCACCTCTCCCATTGGTAGCAAACATGAACACAATAATCAAGAGAATGCCCTTTCACCACAACATCCATAAGATATGACATTCATCCTCACAAGCAACCAATGAAGTGGTGAATGGCGAGAATGGTCCACAACTATCAACAACTTCAAAATATATCAAAACATGGGATAACCAAGGTCTTTTTACATGCACAAAAAGATAGCTTCAACTACTCGAAAAAGGAAAAAAATAAAAGAACATAGGTTTCATATAAAAAGCATTAAACGTAAATCAAGGAAAGGCATCCAAAGAGTATGGAGAATAGTCTACCTCTGCCATTTGCACAATAACCTAAGCTTTCTCTAAGGACATAGGATAGCCTACATATCCCGAGAGTCATATCCAACAAGTTAGAAAACTGCATGATAAGCAAGCCTAAACACGGTGATAAAGAGAATGCCCATTTGCCACAACATTCACAAGATACAACATCCAAACTCACGAGCAACCAAAGAAATGGTGAATCACGAGAATAGTCGATGACCATCAACAACTTCACGAGAGTATGATGCATAAGCTAACCATGGCACTATGTTCGAAGTATGAATATAGCTTACGATGTCAAAGGAGGGATCATTTGCAAGAGAGAAACAAACCTCTTTTATAGAAGATCTCATTTCCCTTTAATTTTCTAACTATTGGATTCTTGGTCTTCAACCTTTACTATTATTCGCTTTCTAATTTTATTTGGTTAGCTGACTTTATAACTTTGACCTCATTCCAAATAGAATGAATGGACATATTTTACAATAATAATACAAAAAAGAATTATAGAAAATACTCTAAGGCCTCTTTTATAGAAAACGTTAATTCCCTTTAGTTTTCTAACTATTCGACTCTTGGTCTTCGACCTTCACTATTATTGGCCTTCTAATTCTATTTGGTTAACTAACTTTGTAACTCTGTCCTCACTCCAAATAGAATGAACAAACATATTTTAAAATAATAATAGAAAAATTATATTTCAAGTCTTCTAATTTCCACATATATATCATTTTGTGGGCTTGAAGTTATTTCTCCCCGAATTGTCCTTTTGTGCTTGCAATTTATAATCAGGAACTTGAATATGGAGACCTCATCTTTCATAATTTTGGATGGAAATGGATTGTCTCCTCATTCTCCCTAATTGGTCCTTTTGTGGTCCTCCTTGAGTGGAGGATAATTGGTCTCTCACTTATTTCCTTGGCTTGTACAAAATTGTTTTGATCGGCCTCCTTCAATATCTCATTTTGAAGTGGCAAGTGATCTTCTTCTCTTCGGGTTTAAGAGTTTCAAGTACATGATAAAAATCTGATCTATATAACTTTGAAGCATGCCTTTGAATGCTTATCGATCCATGTCATCTTGGCTCCAAAGTGCTCTTCCTTCACTCGTTCAAAATCTACAAAATAACAAAAACTCGCTTCCATGAATTTGTTGGAAAATGCTTGCAAAACCATAAAATTATTTGAGTATTTAGCCTCTGCACATAAGAGCATTGAGCGAGTTTATATTGTTCAAAAGTTGCAATTTTGAACACTAATGAATTCGTGGATCAAGCAATGGAAATAATTCAATGATCTCCAATAAAGAACATTCCTCATGCTCTCTTTTCAATGAATTTACTCAATAAACCACGAGCTTAAAACTAGTACAAAACACATCATTCATAAAAAAAAAAAATCATAACAAGCTCTTTGAATGTTTGAATGTCAATGCAAATGCATGGAATCTAATAAATTTTGCTTGAACATGAGGTATTTAATGCACAAGAATGAAGAATTTAATGCAAGTACATGAAAGCTTCAAACCATTTATACATGTATGTTATAAATCTGTAATGGAGTTTTCTTTCAAATGACATGTTCATAAGCCTTTTTGCACACTTGCCTATTTTCTTCAATGCACACAATAAATATGTTTCAAGAATCCCGTTTGAAGATACATTTGTATACAAGCATGATCTTTTCGTTGCATAACCATGAACAAGCATAAGCATGACAAGTTCAATGCACATAATGGAGACTTCAATGCATTTGTAAGAGTATGAAGGATTCAACCATAATGAACACTCCAATGAACCTTGTTCAAAAATTCATTTGTGCATAAGCATGAAGGATTCAATGCATAAGCACAAATGGTTCCAACCACAAGCATGAAGAACTCAATGAATAATCACGAAAACTCAATTGCAAAAACATTATGAACTTAATGAATAAGCATGGTGAATGAAATATCCAATGCTCAAGCATGAGTATGGACATGGAGCATGTAATGCACAAGTATGAAGGCTTGAAACCAAGAATGTATTATTTTTTAGAAAGTGCAAAGATATGCTATTGCAAATAGGTGTACGTGAAATGGAAAAAAAAAATGAACATGTCGTCATTCTAGCAAATGCAAGTTTTCTAAAGCAAGCTACCATGTTTATGAAAGCTTAGTATCAAATTTAGGTAATGTAAAAGTTGAAACAAAGTCTTTCAAATGAAACATAAGATCACTACCCTATAACTTAGATTTGACTCACAAACTCGACCATTTTTAATCAAAGGAATGGATTTTAAATCAAAGTGTATTGTGTATGACTCTTTGCTTCTTCTTCTTTTGAATCTTTGACGTATGAATGACTTCAAATCATTATTTTTTAAATGGTAGGTGTAACATCCCGCTCTTGCGCACACCTGATTGGACTTATTCTTTGAGGACACTTGCGTGCAAGTGATCCGGTTCATTATATGATTGACTGTTTTGATTATGACTATGAGATGTTGAGGATCTAGCAAGATGTTATCTTGTTATATTTATATCGATGGGTTCTATTGACTGGTTTTCCTGAGTGTGCAGGACTCTGGACGTTGAGGATGTCGATGGAAAAAAATTTCCTTTGCGATTAAACTCTACTTTGACTGTTCACCGAACAACACTTCACCTCTTCTTACCTTAGCAAAACATGGCCTCAGCCATTACATGGCACATGCACGCTCTTTCTGCAAATTCAGGCATTTACCAACGATTTGGGTAATTATGAAAACTCTGCAACTCGTATCTTTACCAACGAATTTGGGTATTTCGTTTTGCTCTGCAACTTGTATATTACCAGTGAATTTGGGTTTTTCCTTTTACTCTGCAACTCGTATCTTTACCAACGAATTTGGGTATTTCCTTTTGTTCTGCAACTCGTATCTTACCAGCAAATTTGGGTTTTTCCTTTTACTTTGCAACTCGTATCTTACCAATGAATTTGGGTTTTTCCTTAAACTCTATAACTTGTATCCTTTCCAGCGACTTTGGGTAATTCTTATAACCCGACAATTGATTCCTTTACTAGTGTTTTAATGCGCAGAGATTCATTTTATTCCCAAGGATTTCGTCTTTGAGAGCACCGCGTTTTAATGCGCAGAGATTCATTTTATTCCCAGCGATTTCATCTTTAAGAGCACCACATTTTAATGCGCAGAGATTCATTTTATTCCCAGCGATTTCGTCTTTGAGAGCACTGTGTTTTAATACTCAGAGATTTCATAATTTTCCCAGTGATTTCATCTTAGAGCTCAGCGTTTAATGCTCACAGATTTCCTCTTTCCCAGACTTCTAGGCATTGGGAATTTCGTTCCTCAGATTCCGATGTTTTATTTACCTCCTCGTAGACTCTTGGTTGATGCCCAACATTCGCGTCCAACGCTTTCAGAGCTCGATGACCTGCATGAGTTTAGCTCGTGATGTTCCTGGTCATTTACTCTGATAGAGATGCCTCTATTCCTAATTATATGAAATTACTATATTTAACTATAATAAAATTACTGTGTATGAAATTAATGTAATTATGGGTTAGCTAGTAATGATGGTTCGATAATTGAATTGCTGACACGGTATGGTTTAGTAATTATTGATTGTTAGTAATTATGGTTTAACTAGTAATGATGGTCAATAATTTTGATTGTTTCGCGTAGTAAGAGTTTCTTAAAATGATGGTATGCAAATGATTTCTTGTGCCCTTAAGGATTGCTGACATGATTACTTACGTGAATGTATGATGGGTTTTAAAATTGCTTACGCCGCGCCATGTAATCAATTTCGGTGATTACGTTTGCGCCTTGGAATGAATGTTGAGGTAATAAAGAACTAAGTGGTTATTTTGTTGGAGCCATAGAATATAGAAGATGCTTGAGTGATTGAAGTTGCTTAGACGCCTGGAAATGATGATTTTTTACCTTGCACATTCACTCATGTCATCATTTAATGGATTTAGTAATTAGAGTTTCTTGCGCATTGGATTGTTGTATTAAATTGGGTTATAGATTTTAGGTTTTGCGCATTTGGAAGATGGTTTGAATGATAGATTAACAACCCTCAGTGATGTCATTAATGTTTTAACGAATTATGGGTTAGTAATCTTTTTCTACGTCAACAAATGTACCATTGAATAATGGATTAATCACCTTTATTTGCGCCCTTAAATTTATTAACGGATGATTGATGTAAACGTTAACTCCTTACGCGCGTCGAATCTTAATGTAGTGTTCATGGCTTTAGATTTCGTTCTTTTGCGCGAAATGCAAATTTTTGACGAGTGATTGCACTTCCCGAGTGGGATTCGCGCCACGAATAATTGCTATTGCATGGCACCTTGTTTGTAAGGTGGCCTATGATTTTTATGCAAGTGTTTACTCACGTGCCTTGTTTAAAGTGATGTTTAATTTTCTTAACGCAACACTAAAAGAAAAAAAAAAATGTGACATGTTGTACGCCGCTTGTTGTCGTAAATTTTTGTGGAGGATTAATTTAATCATGTAGATCAACAAGTTCATGACCGGCCTTGACTCTAGCTGTTGTGCGAAGGTAAGGATCTAAATGCCTCGGGCATTGCACGATGTAGTCCAATGGGCCTCATAGCTGAGAAGGATTGACCGTGGGAGTGAGGGCATGACTCCCACACGACTGTCTGGAAATATGACATCCACTTCGCAGCAGCGTCGCCCACAATGTCAACAGTTTAGAATGGTTCGGAAGAATGGATTAGGAGCTCAGGCTGCTAGGCCAACAATTTCTACTTCGGGGATTAGGAGAATGGACCAAAGACAGGATGTTGGGAATGTGTAGAGCCACATTACCAACATAACAACCCGGTTGAGAGGGCCATAGTGGTCAGGTCAGTAAGACACACTGCAGTAGGAGATTGGGTAAGGCCCATCTAATTCTTGCATGGTGAATAACCGCCAGGCCGAGCACCAGTCCACTGTGCTCGAGGCGTCAAGTACCCTCGCCAACCAAATTCTTAGTATTTGTTATATCTCGGTGCTACAAAGAGCTCTATTCCTAGTATCGCGCTGAAGGGATTCAGGTAAAGGCATTCGACAAGACGAGCTTAGATTCGTCGGTATGGCTTCGGGTGACAACCAGATGGTTGGAGGAAGGGGTATGAACTGTCACTTTAACTTGGGGAATAGTGTAATATCTTGACAATGTGGTTAGTATAGAATGGTTGGAAAACGCTTGACGCGATACTCAATGGTAATGTGAAACTACTGAGTTGGGTTGATAATGAGGTACAAACACTAGTGATCATATGAAGAAGACAGGAAGAATCCCCGAGGTTCATTTCTTCCCTACAGCTACAGAAGAGCATGCGCAAGGGATGCAAGCCATGTGATCCTTGTGTTGAACGAAAAGGGCATGGAAGAAGGCCTAGAAAACCTTCCGATAGTACGAGGGTTGCAGACGTCTTCCTAGAGGAGTTGCCAGGGTTGTCCCCTGAGACGAAATTGGAATTTAGCATCGACCTAAAACTAGGAACCAAACTGATAGCAAGAACTCCTTATTGGATGTCGACCCTGTAGTTACAGGAGATGAAAATGCAACTGAAGGAGTTGTTGGACCTAGGACTTATACATCCAAGTGTGTCACTGTGGGGTGCGCCTGTTATTTTCATACGGAAGAAGGATGGGTCGTGGAGACTCTGCATTGACTACTATCAATTGAACAAGGCAACAATCAAGAATCAATATTTGTTGCCAAGGATTGATGATCTATTTGATCAGATGAAAGGCGCGACGGTGTTTTCGAAGATCGACTTGAGATCAGGGTATCACCAGTTCCAGATCAAGGAGGACGATATCCCTAAGACCTCCTTTAAGATGAGGTTTGGACATTACAAGTTTACTGTTTTATCGTTTGGACGGACAAACACCCCAGGGGTATTTATGAGTTTGATGAACGAGGTGTTCCGCAAATACTTGGACAAGTTCATCCAAGTATTCATTGACGATATTTTTATATATTCTCGGACGATGGAGGAGCATGATGAACTTGCGCTTGGTACTACAGTGTCTGCGAGAGAACAAATTGTTTGGGAAGCTGTCGAAATGGTCGTTTTATCAATCGAAGATTCATTACTTAGGGCATGTCATCTCGGACGAAGGTATTGTTGTGGATCCAACAAAGGTCGAGGCTATTATGGAATGGCATGCGCCGACGAATGTCCCAGAAGTGCGTAGCTTCATGGGTTTAGCAGGATACTATCGACGGTTCGTTGAGGGTTTTTCCAAGATAGAAAATCCGATTACAGAATTGCAAAAGAAGAACAAGGAGTTTGTTTGGACCGAGAAATGCGTGGAATCATTTCGGAGGCTCAAGGAGATGTTGACGACAACGCCGATACTAAAGGTCCCTGACATGGACAAGAACTTCTTGGTATGCATTGACGCATCCAAGGAAGGCTTAGGCGGAGTCTTGATGCAAGACGGTCGAGTGATCGCTTCCACCTCAAGGAAGCTAAGAAGTCATGAGGAGAACTGCGGGATGCATGATTTGGAGTTATTAGCCTTTGTGTATGCTCTGAGAGTGTGGAGACACTACTTGATTGGGCGGAAATTCAAAAAAAAAAATGGACCGTTGTGGTTTATTGCACCTTTTTGCGCAAAATGACTTGAATGTGCGGCAAGGGCGTTGGTCAGAACTGCTTATCGAGTACGATTTAGAGATTTCCTTCTTAAAAGGAACAGTGAATAGAGAGGCAGACGTGTTGAGTCAGAGATCACGCATATGTTCAGTGATACCTCTTCAAACGAATCTACGTGACGAGGTTCTAACTACAACGCGACGTTGATTGGTATAAAGAGGGTAAGGAATATTTTTTTCGGGCAAGACACCATGTTGGTACCAAAATTGAGGGATATTGTGGACATTGACGAATCTTCGATATTTAATAACTAGATTTACTTACAACCCAACAACGAATTGAGAAGTTTTGCAAAGCTCATAGAGCAGTGTACATGGCTCATCCAAGAGTCATGAAGATGAGGACCGACCTTAAGCCCTTATTCTTCTGGAAGGGATAGAGGCAGACCTCATCAACTGCGTGGTGAGATGTATAGAAGGGCAAGACACCATGTTGGTACCAAAATTGAGGGATATTGTGGACATCGACGAATCTTCGATATTTAATAACTAGATTTACTTACAACCCAACGACGAATTGAGAAGTTTTGATCTTATGCGAAGCTCATAGAGAAATGTACATGGCTCATCCAAGAGTCATGAAGATGAGGACCGACCTTAAGCCCTTATTCTTCTGGAAGGGATAGAGGCAGACCTCATCAACTGCGTGGTGAGATGTCTAGAAGGTCGATAGGTGAAGGTTGAACATAGACTTCCAGCGAGATTGCTACAACCACACACTTTTCCGCAATCGACATGGGAGGTCATTTCGATGGACTTCACTGTTGAATTGTCTTAACGACAATGAGGCACGACTCGATTTTCTTGATAGTTAACTCTCTGACGAAGAGTGCACATCTTATCCCGATGCGTATGACGTATCAGGCGTCAAATATAGCTAGAGTTTTATTAGCGAGATAGTGAGGTGGCATGGCATGCCTAAGAGGATCATATCCTATTGAGGATCGGTGTTGACAGGACGATTTTGGACTAGTTTTCGAGAGGCCTTGGGAACCCAACTTAACTTTAGTACCACATTTTACCCGCAAACAGACGAGCCAACGAAAAGAACAAACCAAATTTGGGAAGATTTGTTGCGTATGTATGTGATGGACCAACAAAAGCGTTGGGAGGAATTCTTGCCACTGATAGAATTTGCATATAAAAACAATTATCAAAGCACCATCAAGATGGCGCCATTTGAGTTTCTTTACGGGCGACTGTGTCAAACGCCTTTGAGTTGGGATCAGCTTGAGGATAGGGTCCTGGTGGGACCAGAAGCGATCCAAGAAACAGAAGATCAGATGCAAACAATAAGACAAAGGATCAAGGAAGCACAGGATCGACGGAAGAGTTATGCCGATGCACATCGTGTTGACCGTAGTTATGAAGTTGGCGACAGAGTCTTCTTGCAGGTGAAACCGCATAAGAGTTCGATCAAATTTGGAATGGGATATAAAATCTCTCCTAGGTTTGTGGAACCTTTCAAGGTTGCGGAAAGGAAGGGGCCCATGGCTTATCAACTAGCCTTGCCTAATTCTTTGAGGCGTATGAACGATGTTTTTCATGTATCTATTTTGAGACATTATGTTAGTGATCCTACACATGTGATTGACATGATTTCCTTGCAGGTATCAGTCAAGGGTGCGCTCACGGCGGAGCCAATCCGCATTCTATACCATCGCATTCAACAACTACGACGTCGAACAATAGACCTGCAGGAGTTTAGCTCGCGTTGTTCCTAGTCATTTACTCTGACAGAGATGCCTCCGTTCCTAATTATATGAAATTACTGTGTATTTTATAAGGAAATCATTGTGTATAATTATTATAATTTTAATGAAATTATTGTATTTAACTATAATAAAATTACTGTGTATGAAATTAATGTAATTATGGGTTAGCTAGTAATGATTGTTCAATAATTGAATTGTTGACATGGTATGGTTTAGTAATTATTGATTGTTAGTAATTATGGTTTAGATAGTAATTTAGTTAGTAATTACGGTTTAGCTAGCAATGATGGTCAATAATTTTGATTGTTTCGCGTAGTAAGAGTTTCTTAAAATGATGGTATGCAAATGATTTCTTGCGCCTTTAAGGATTGCTGACATGACTACTTACGCGAATGTATGATGGGTTTTAAAATTGCTTACACCGCGCCATGTAATCGATTTTTGTGATTACGTCTGCGCCTTGGAATGAATGTTGAGGTAATAAGGAACTAAGTGGTTATTTTGTTGGCGCCATAGAATATAGAAGATGCTTGAGTGATTGAAGTTGCTTGGACGCCTAAAAATGATGAATCTTTACCTTGCACATTCCCTCATGTCATCATATATTGTATTTAGTAATTAGAGTTTCTTGCGCATTGGATTGTTGTATTAAATTGGGTTATAGATTTTAGGTTTTGCGCATTTGGAAGCTGGTTTTAATGATGGGTTAACAAACCTCACGGATGTCATTAATGTATTAATGAATGATGGGTTAGTAATCTTTTCCTGCGTCAACAAATGTACCATTGAATAATGGATTAACCACCTTTATTAATGGATGATTGATGTAGACGTTAACTCCATACGCACGCCAAATCTTAATGTAGTGTTGATGGCTTTAGATTTCGGTCTTTTGCGCAAAATGCAAGTTTTTGAGGAGTGATTGCACTTCCCGATTGGGATTCGTTCCACGAATAACTGTTATTGCATGGCACCTTGGTTGTAAGGTGGCCTATGATTGTTATGCGAGTGTTTACTTGCATGCCTTGTTTAAAGTGATGTTTAATTTTCCTAACGCAACACTAAAAGAAAAAAAAAAGAAAAATGTGACATGTTATACGCCGCATGTTGTCGTAACAGCGTGGAGTCGTTACAGTAGGGTTGTCACCCGTCCATCTCACCAACATGAATCCTCTACACAATTAAAACAAATTGGTGTCTCTGCAATTCATTGTCAAACTACTATTGAACTTCTTCAACATGAATTAATTAATAGGCTGTGGTTTCCTTGTTCATCTATGGTTCCAAATGCTTGGTTTAGTTAATACAATGCATGGACAAGTGCCTAGTGAAGAGCAAGTCCACTTTGTTAATAATGGTAACCAATTAATAAAACCATTTGTACGAAACTCAACCTAACATCGATCATGGAGTTGCATGCCATCATTTCCAAGTTAGAGCTATTTCAGATGAACATTGGTGAGCTTTAGGAAATTTTGAAGTGACTAGAGATGGAGCTTTTGTCATATTCTTTTGCAGTATGACTCTCATCATTTATATTCAACTCTTTATCTAATATATTCTCTTTATCTGGTTCTTAATACTCAATGGGTATCTAGGGGCTCGAAGGACGTTGGGTGTGACATCTACACGGTGTATGGACTGTGCAGGTTTCTTATAAGTCAAGTTTTTTTGCTTAGCTTATCATTTATCAAGGGATTCCATCTAAGGCCATGTTGGCCAAGATTGGTCTCTATGATGGCCTATGTCTAGTTTGTTAACATAGAGAGATCATTGAGCATATCTTCTAAGAATGTCGGTTCACGAAGAATTGCTAGATTTGGTTTGAGAATCATCACTCTATACTGCTACAAGGTAGTGTGCATTGACGAGCTACTTTGTTTGGGGATGGTTTTTCTCTTGTCTATTATGCTTTCTATGGACTTTGGCATTGGTTGCATATCATGGTGTTATTTGTGTTGTTGAGACTCGGGTGTAATTTTGTTTCGAGCAGGAGGTTAGTTATTTGTCTTCTTTCAGTTCTTTGTGGAAAGATGAGGTTTGTCATCTACTTTTGGAAAATGAGCCATTTTTTAAAATCAAAGATGCACAATCTTTGTATCACATAGGGTATTCTAATTTTATTTCCGCTTTAGTAGCTCCTAGAAAGAGGTTACGATGTGCATTGTATATATCCTTCCAATATTGTTTTTTTATTGTAAATATTTTTTGTATATATAAGATGTATTTAAAAAAAAATGCAATCCAACACTTTCATGTTTATCAGGAATTTTTTTAAGGATCCATACTAATTTTAAAGTGTGGAAACCTTGGTGAATCTTACTAATTCTTTAAATACCAACTACAAAATGTTTGGCAATATTTTTTGTAAAAATATTCAATTTTGTAAGGACTTTATATAGTTTGTATAAAATTTTGGTGATTTTTAAAGTAAAATACTTTTATTCTATAGAATTTGGGCGAATTGCTTTTAGAAAAAATGGAAATTGGTGAATGAGTTAGAGCTACTAGAGGGTAGCAATATCCATAACGTCTTTCACGTCTCTTGCCTTAAAAAGGCGGTGGGACAACAGATTAACACTTCACAGGAGTTGCCACCCTTGGATGAGGAGGGTCAGTTGGAACTAGTGCCCGAGGAGGTACTAGAGCAGAGAGAAGGCAGGTTGAGAAGCAGGATCATCAGAGAGTGCTTGGTTAGATGGAGGGGTCTTCCAGTGGAGGATGCCACATGGGAGGGAGAGCGTATTTTACAGCACCCAGGATTGATGTTGCTTGAGGATAAGCAATCTCGGGAAGGGAGGACTGTGATGTCCCGTCCCCAAGATTAGGCCAGCAGGGAGTGACTTAGTAGTCTATATGTTCCTGTAGACTATAGTCAGGCACAAACAGGGAACCAGATGGAGAAATAAGGAGGAATTAAGGCTAAACGATAAATTAAGCCTAAATACTTAGGAAAAGTCACTTAAGCCTAAGTCAACGAAGAATTAGAACGAAAAGGTGATAAGGGGGGCGACTTAATTGACAAATAATTCACTTAGGAGGAAA